>OY757023.1:3799585-4077085 GCA_963580285.1 Lucinisca nassula | reverse complement strand
ACTATTTAAGCTGATGCATTGAAACATTGACAAGCTGAAAGGGAATGAAGAGTACATGATATAATTAAATTTTGAAAAAAATCTTTCTTCAGTGGTGGCCCTTTGAACATTTTGGCATTTAGTGGCAAACATATGGTTGAAGGCATTTTTCAAAGGGAGACAAATATCAGGACTTCCTGTTCGCTTTTATATAAGCCCTCTCCCACTGGAAAAGGGGTCAACTCTTAAGGGAATGAATTTGCTCCTCAAGACCAATTTGTTTTCTTTAAGATTGACCCCTACTGACATGGCAGACAAAAATATACCGCTGGTAAAATGTTAAGCGTATTTTTGGTGACAATTTATGACCAGTTTTATTTTTAAAACTAATCACATATTTCAAACAACAATTTCATTTTTTACCGATTAAGATGAACACACTGGAGTGAGTAAGTGTTTTAAGTCTCTTCTCTCGGCATAGTGGCTTTTGGACGACCAGACCCGGGTCTATCCGTCACATTGCCTCTTTGGCGGTGTTTGGTCAGAAAGCGACTTATTTGTCTCTGCGTTGTGTTCAGTCGCCTGGCTATGTCGTTCTGCTCCATGCCTGATTCCGTCATGCCAATTATTCGCCACTATTCAGCAATAGAACATCTTCTAACCATGTTTATTGTTTATGTGTTCCAAAATGTATACATGGCAAAATGGTTATTTGCATGAGATAAAGCATCTTTTACTGATATCCAAAAATCAAAATCCTCAGTTTTGATACGGCAAAAATTTTGACATTCAAAGACAAATATGCTTAACTTTTTACCAGCGGTATATTTTTCCAAGAGTTGCCTCCCCTGAAAATGCTCCCATTCCCCTTAATTCATCTGAAAAATGTGGGTTGTGTATACACAAGGCATTCATAGATATACCTATAAAGCCTCCTGACTTGATGCTAAATTTAGCCTACATTTGCTCTGACAATCGTATAAATGATTATAAGTACATGTATTTGGACTGATAAGCCAACAGCGCAAGCCCAGATCAGTATCATTAATGTTGCTTCAGAAGAGTCTGATCTGGATCTGCACTGTTTTCCATTCTGTGTGCAGTTTTTGCTGGATTATTAAACAGATGCATGATAGTACGAATCTATACATGACCATTTTACTATAGAGTTGAAGCCCCGAGTAGTTTTACTACTGACCGTCCCAAGGCGGTCGTTATTTTGCAGTGTCTTATTTGTTAAGTGGCTTTGTGCCGTAGTTTCGTCTTTTTTTTTTTTTGTGCCTCCATGTCACGGACATTCTTAAGGTCACTTGGGATGGCTGCGTTTTTTCATAAGGCCTAAAAAGTAGCCGTGTTTCCACTAACCCGACCAACCCTGCTTCAGACCCCCCGACTCTACTATTCAATAAAAGAACAAAATAAAAATTAAAACACCGACCCTGCCATTTTCAAATTCCGACCCTACCCAGTGTCGGCTTTGCATTTTCGCATAGTAATTTCGGGGTTTTAGTACATTTTTACAGTTTTTGACATTGAATACCTTCCAAAATGCAGAGCTTCCTTTTTTGAACATCTAAAATGAATTATGATATACAGTACAATTTTATGACAATTTTATTAACAAAACACATGTACAAAAACAAAACACATAAAAATACAGGCCCGATCTTGTTTTTTTTTTGTTGTTGTTTTTTTTTTTTTGGAAGAAAAAAATAAAATTATAAAAAAGTTTCGCCTACCTACCGACCATATCTTTTTTTTTTCAGCATGTTAGCGGAAACACAGCTATTTTTGGACGCCTTATGGTCTTTCCTGAATGACCGTTTCTTAATACAGTCGAACTTCGATGGCTCGAACCCCTTTGGGACCATGAAATTTTGTTCGAGACAGCGGTAGTTCGAGCCACAGAGGGTTACTATTAGGGCCATACCAGGAGGCATAATGGAGATAATTGTGGGATATCTTTTCGGTGTTCCGTATTACAAATGTATGTTGTGTGTACTCATTAGAATCGCCTCATCGAGGCGATTCTAATGAGTACACACAGCATATATTTGCAAGACAAATGAAGAAAATCTTCTAAATTACCCCTATATCGGATTTGGAGGAACTCCCTGCGGACTCAAGAACGGGTTCGACTCATCCATGGTAAACGAGCCATCGGAGTTCGAGCCATTGAAGTTCTACTGTACTTTGTTAAAATTTTAGGAGAATTATAGCAGGTTCTTTCGGCGTCCGAAACGTTAGAACTATTTTGGTACTTCTGTCACAAAGGTGGCCTCATTGTCCCAAAGGTATTTGATACTCTTAAATTTGACTATTGTTGTATTGACCTTGACTTTCCACAGGATTAATATTACTGAAGTCAGCCACCGAGAGTGCAGGCTACACCGGGAAGATTAAGATTGGTATGGGTGTTGCAGCATCAGAATTCTACAGGGCGGATAAAAAACAGTATGATCTTGACGTCAAGAATACGTCCCTATATAATTGGGTAAGATCTTCTTCCAGTATCAGAATCATGAAAATTTAGGTTTGAATTTTTTGTAGAATGTCCTATTGTGGTAGCCAATTACCGTAATGATCCCAAATATTGGGACAGACACGCTTAATTAAGCAAACACTGTATACACTAATCAGGATCAGTGTGATCGCGATCTACACTGTTTGCCATTCCGCCTGTACTTGTTGGACTCCTTGCTGGGTCGCCAAATTTTTTTAGAATTTTAGGAGAATTACAGAAAGTCACCAAGGTGTCTGAATTTTAAGATTTTACGATATGTAGCTGACTAAGTCACTCCATATAGAATGTCGAAAATGACGTGTTTTCACTGTGAGTTTATATAGAGGGTCTTTCACTCATGGCGCGGTCATTATTCTGAGCCACTGAGTTTCAGCTGTACAAAGATCCAGATTTGGAGTCAGAGAGTGATAATAGTTGGAAAACAGCCCCCGCCCATTGGAGCTTGAAGAAATAGACTGGGTTGAATGCTGCTTAACGCAGAGCTGAAACCCACCGCACATGATAACTGGTTAACCGCTTACAGGGTCTAAAATAGAAGTGAATGCAATGATCAGGAATCAAAACAATTAACCCAATCCTCCCATGAGAGACGCCAAAGGGAAAGAAAGATAAACACTAAATAACTAGACCCTGAAGGAAACATCAATAGCGGTAAGCCAAAAGGACAGTTACGTTCCCACAAATGGCCAATTGCTATCCAAAATAGTGCAAGTCGGACTGTCAATGCTTGTAAACCCTATTGATTTCATTGGGCGGCAGGTCTTGAGATGTCCCTCTTTGTGTCGAGAGTGGGCTGCGTCTTGTAATTGTGGCGCTTCCTGGGTCTTTCTTTTAAATTTCATCTCAACGTCGGGTAAAATTCCCACAAAATTGGAAGCAACGTCTCCAAAATGACCTATTTAGTAGTGACGGGGACGTTAAACCTCAAACCAAACAAACAAATAGTTGGTTAATATTTTGTTAACAAGAAAAGGGATTATAAAGTAACCCAGCAATTTCTTGATCACATTTTTTTTAGCATATTGGCAAATTGCTTTCTGCGGGTTTCTAGAGTTTACGCTGATTCTGTATAAGGACAGACATATCTGTTTCGCTTGGCTGGCTGCAGAAATTTCAAACTTCCCTGTTTTGAAGTATTTGAAGGATTTATGCCATATGATGTGTGAAAATCCGATCCCTCGCCATGCTTTATACTTCAATATACTACATCGGCCCACCCCCAGTTCCCTTTTTAGCCATTTGTTTTGCATGCATTTAATGTTTCCATTGATTCAGTAGCAGAATGGAAAACATTATAGATCCTGATCAGCTGGCTTCTTTGAAGTCAGCTGATCTGGATCTATGCTATTTTTAAAAATGGGTATATGCGTGCGCAACATGGTGATGGTTAAGGGACGTATTATCATGATTTACTGCAGAATTATAGAAGTCCCTTGGGCAGAGCTGTTGTGTTTTCGCCACTGAGTGTTAGCTATACAAATTCATAATGTGCTGCTGTCCATATTTTGAGTTTAACATTCAATAGCTCAAGCACCTTTGGGACCATGAAAATGTTTTTTCGAGATAACATAAAAAGCTCCTTTCGAAACAAAGGACTCATAAAAGAACGAAAATCGGAGACTCGGTTTTATTTAGTCTCTTCATACATAGCAATATAGTTTGCAAGGCTGCATACGCCTCCTAGCACCCGCTTACATTGGATTGAAAAGGGACGTTTCATGCGACACAGATACTTGCTATACAGCGAGGTACAATGAATCAGGCGAGTGCCAATAATGTGCTGCCGATTGGCAAAACAAAAACACTTTCTGTTCCAGAAGAGCTACACGAGTTGAAAACTGCTCCGGTTAGTTTCAATCGGCCAGTCCCTTTGTTTAGAGAAGTAGATTTAAGGTGGTTTGTCCCTGAAACAGAACTGTTCAAAGTAGGTGAGAGAACTGATCTGACATGGGTTTTAACGCAATAGCTGATTCTGACGGAAGTAAGGGCGAGGATTGTGGCCACGTAAAATCGATTTAAGCCCCCCAGTGGAAATCTTCCACTGAGCGTTCCAAGGCGGCTCTTCTGTGGCGATTTATTTATGTTGTTGTTTGTTACTTACTGTGTGTATCACTTGTGTCTTTTAATTTTGGATGGCCATATGACCATTTGTGGGAAAGTAACTGTCCTTATGGCCTTCCTTTGTTTAGGTTTCCATTATGGTCTGGTCGCTTAATATTTGTATTTCTTTCCCTTTGGTGCCTTTAATGGGTGGAGTAAGTTAATTGTATCAATTCCTTATCTTTGTTTTACTCCTACTTTGTCCAGAATAGCTGGCTCAGACGATCAGACTGTCTCTTCGTGGATTGGGTTTAAGAGTGTTGTCAAAATCGCGACGGAAATAAGGGCGAGAATTGTGGCCACGAAAAATCGATTTAAGACCCCCCCCCCCCCCCCCCCCAGTGGAATTTGTTCCACTGCCCGTTCCAAGGCGGTTCTTCTGTCGCGGTTTATTATGCCCCCAACTTTGAAGACGTTGTGGTGGCATATTGCTTATTGCTTTTGCCATGGACGTCCGTCCTTCCGTTCTTCCGTCCGTCCCGCTTTTTACTGCATAGCGTAACTTTTTTTTTTTTCTCTCATCAGGATTATGCCCGTTTCTGGAGTTATGTCCTTTTGCAAAAAAATATGCTATGAAATGTTGTAAGCAAGATATCTCAAAAATCAATAGAGCTATTTCGTTGAAACTTTACCTACTGATTGGGGATGGTGAGAAGATGAATTGGTTAACTTTTGTAATTAAATCTGAATTCTTTTACTTGAGTTATGGCC
The DNA here is from genome assembly GCA_963580285.1 of Lucinisca nassula. NCBI lineage: Eukaryota > Metazoa > Mollusca > Bivalvia > Lucinida > Lucinidae > Lucinisca > Lucinisca nassula. The sequence goes on along the minus strand of OY757023.1, from coordinate 4,071,771 downwards.
GTTTGAAACTTTGGGCGTTTTAAGTTTGAAAGCAAGATATCTCAAAAACGATTCCAGCTAATGCCCTGAAACGTTACAGACTGATTCGGGATGATGAGTAGATGAACTGATTAACTTTTGGAAAACATCCGATTTTTTTCTTAAGTTATGTCCCTTTTGAACTTTGGGCATTTTAAGCTTGTAAGCAAGATATCTCAGAAACCATTACAGCTATTGCCCTGAAACTTGACCGAGTGATTGGGGAAGATGAAAACATGAACTGATCAACGTTTGGATAAAAACGATTTTTGTTTTCTTCAGTTATGGCCTTTTGGAATTTTGGGCATTTTAAGCTTGTACGCAAGATACCTCAAAACAATTTAGGCTATTGCCCTGAAACTTTACAGACTGACTTAGGATGATAAGGAGATAAATTGATTAACTTTTGGAAAAAAAAATCTGAAATTGTTTTCTTGACTTATGGCCCTTTAGAATTTTGGGCATTTTAAGCATGTGAGCAAGATATCTCAAAAGCCATTACAGTTATGGGCCTTTGAAACTTTGGACGTTTCAAGCTTGTCATCAATATATCTTTTAAAGTATTTGAACTATTGCCATGAAACTTTACAGACTGGTTGGAGATTATGAGTAGATGAACTGATTAACTTTTGAAATAAATCCGATTTTTTTTTTCTTGAGATATGGCTCTATGAAACTTTGGGCGTTTTAAGCTTGTAAGCAAGATATCTCTCCTATTAGAGTTATTGTCTTGAAACTTTACAGACTGATGGGTAAAAGAGGGAAGCAAAGTTGTCAACAGTGATTGGGTTAACTACCATGCATGCAGTCTGTCGTATAACATTTATGTTGTACCCGATCTTTTTATATCATTGCGGTTATATATTTTTCTGAATTTATATTCTAAATCGCCATAAAATTCGGATTCCGATAGACCTTGTTGCAGAAGAGATTTAAGTCCAATATTGAACTTTAATATTAAATAAGAATGACGTCTATAAAAGTTTGAAAAGGCTTTGCGTAGTTTATAGTACCGACAACCCTGATTAAGTAGTTTAGCAGTTAACAATTAATTACGAGTGGTGAAAAGTAGAAGTAAAACAAAGATCAGGAATCGATACAATTAACTTACTCCACCCATCAAAGACACCAAAGGGAAAGAAACACAAACATTAAGCGACCAGACCATAATGGAAACCTAAACAAACGAAGGCCATAAGGACAGTTACTTTCCCACAAAATGGCCATATGGTCATCCGAAATAAAAAGACACAAGTGATACACACAGTAAGTAACAAACAACACCATAAATAAAGTAGAAGTAAAACAAAGATCAGGAATTGATACAATTAACCTACTCCACCCATAAAAGACACCTAAACCGACACAGAAGAACCGCCTTGGTACGGTCAGTGGAATGATTTCCACTGGGGGGCTTAAATCGATTTTACGTGGCCACAATGAAGTCAGTTACATGACTTCAAACTCTGGGAAATCGAATTAATTGCGAAATATTAACGCCATAGGATGGCTCACAAGGAACATCACTATCCAAAAAAGGAAAATTTCAACCTCAAATCAAAATCATCGCGTTTATCATAAATTTTGCAAGAAAAAAAAATCATCTACAATAGATAGATATTAATCCAAAAACGGGTCCTTGTTACAATCAGAATAATTTGCTTTATTTAACTGAAATTCTGGGGGTAATTTGACTGATCAAACCATCGAAATAGGTATTGTCAATATTTAATAAATCATCCAAATATCTAGAAGTCGAGCTAAGAGCTTCAATGATTTCAGATTGGTTTTCAGCAGAAAGGGTCATAATGAAATCCCTCATAACAAAACAAAAACAGATCAGCCACAAGGGGTGCACAATTAGTACCCATCGGAATACCCACAACTTGTCTAAATAACTTACAACAAATCATATATAAATATTGTCAAGTAGAAAGGTAAGAGCTTCACATACTTTCTGACATGACCATAAAAAAGAAATAGAGGCAAAGATCAGGAACCGATACAATTAACCCACAGCTCCCATCAGAGACACCAAAGGGAAAGAAACACAAACATGAAGCAACATAATCCAACGGAAACACCAACAGCGGAAAGCCAAAAGGATAATTACTTTCCCACAAAGTGTAATTTTTATAAAAATAAAGTTGTCAACCGTGATTGGGTTAACTACCATGCATGCAGTCTGTCTGAAATATGTTCTATGAAAGGCTGAAACTTCATTTTTAATACGACAATGACTGGCTGCAGCAAGTAAACCGAAATAGGGACCGAGGGTCCACAACAATAGGAGTTATGTCCCTCGGTAGTTTTTCAAAAATTAAAATGCATTTTGCGTGGTAACACTTTCATGTTTGCTTTACTTATGTGAAACCTGTGCCTATTCTCAAAAAAATGTAAGAGTTACAGGTTTGAAAGGTAGAAGTAAAACAAAGATCAGGAATCGATACAATTAACTTACTCCACCCATCAAAGGCACCAAAGGGAAAGAAACACAAACATTAAGCGACCAGACCATAATGGAAACCTAAACAAAGGAAGGCCATAAGGACAGTTACTTTCCCACAAAATGGCCATATGGACATACAAAATAAAAAGACACAAGTGATACACACAGTAAGTAACAAACAACGACACAAATAAACCGCCACAGAAGAACCGGCTTGGAACGGTCAGTGGAAAGATTTCCACTGTGGGGCTTAAATCGATTTTACGTGGCCACAATCCTCGCCCTTATTTCCGTCGCGATTTAGACAAACAATTTGTTCAGTCCGCATGAAAGCCTCCTAACTCATCAGTGCAACATCTCCGTGAACACAAAAATCAAAGAACCACAGAGGTGAGACAACGGTAAGGACTCGACAGCAAGAAACCACTGAAATGCTGGAGCAAAAGAAAACCAACAGTTAGACTCCGATGGGCCCGACCAGAGACAGAGCATCAGGCACCAACCAACATTACCTTGAATTAGATCTCTCTAATTCTCAATAAAGTAGAAGTAAAACAAAGATCAGGAATTGATACAATTAACTTACTCCACCCATAAAAGACACCCATAACTTACACCCATAATTAACTTACACCCATAAGCCTTTACGTTGGAGCCGTCATAGAATCTGAGGCCTGGCCCATCGGCGTGCAATTAAAGAGGGAAGCAAATTTGCCAACCGTGATTGGGTTAACTACCATGCATGCAGTCTGTCGTATAACATCTATGTTGTACCTAATCTTTTTATATCGAAGAATGATTTTACGAAATTGGGTACTGAAGTCATTGCGGTTATATATTTTCCTGAATTTATATACTAAGTCACCATAACATCCGGGTTCCGATGGACCTTGTTGCAGAAAAGATTTAAGTCCAATATTGAATTTTGAAATTAAATCAGAATGGCGTCTATAAAATTTTGAAAAGGCTTTGCGTAGTTCATGGTACCGATAACCCTGATTAAGGAGTTTAGCCGTTAATCATTTATTACGAGTGTTGAAGTCAGTTACATGACTACACACTCTAGCAAATCGAATTAATTGCGAAATATAAACGCCATAGGATGGCGCACGAGGAACATCACCATCCAAAAAAGGAAAATTTACAATCTCAAAATCAAAGTCATCGCGTTTATCATAAATTTTGCACGAAACAAATCCATCTTCAATAGATAGATGTAAATCCAAAAACGGGGCCTCGGTACACACATGAACAGTGGGTTGATGTATTAATTAACGCTAATGGCCAAGACCTCAGAGAGTTTAATCCCTTGATAACTTTTATGCTGCCACATACCAGTCATATTGTGATGTTATCTACTATTAAACAGTGAATTCAATTTGTTTCAGCGCTATGGATTTTTCTCATCCAATGGTGCTGTAGCGAGGCTATAGTGAGATCTTCTGCTAACTCATATTGAAAATGCACTGTATTTAAAGCATTTGTTTTGTAGATGAGATCAGATGAGCTGGCAAACTTTTACAAGTCATTTATTGCATATTATCCAATAATTTCTATAGAAGATCCATTTGACCGAGAAGATTGGGATGCCTTTACTAATTTCACAAGAGATGTATCTTGTCAGATTGTAGGGTAAGTATAAACCTAGAAAGTCTTGGGAGAACCACTTCAGAAACATGGGGATTGGTGCATTCCACCTAAGATTTAAATGGACTCTGTTAACCTTGACCTCATTTTTTAGACCTGTCTTTCATTTGCCCCTGCCCATCGGGGCTTGGAAAAATAGTTTCGGTTGAAAGATGCTTCCGAGCAAAGCTCCAACCGACCGCACATGAGTACTGTCAACTATTTAGGTCTAAACCTGCCAAGACAAAGTAGTGCAAGTCGGACCGTCCTTGCATTTGTCAGAGTGTGGTGGCCTTCCTTTTAGCTATGCATATAATTAAGGCTGACACGATTAATCGTATGATCGATTAATCGATCGATAAATTCCACAAAATCGATTATCATTTCTGATTTGCTTTTAATCGGTTACTTGATAGGTACAATTTACTACCCAAAGTCATGCCTAAAATAGCTAGATGTGTGGCAAACAGTGCAGACCCTGATGAGACGCCGCATTATGCGGCGTCTCATCTGGGTCCACACTGTTTGCTCAGGCATGTCTGTTCAAATATACATATGATAAAGTGCAACATATGGTAAGAGTCATGCTCAGATAGAAAGTCGGACAGGTAAAAACATGACAAAAACCTTACCGATTACTAATCGATTATCGATCGCAATGACATGACTGATAATCGATTATCTTTTCAGCTCCGATTAGCCAAGGTAGATAATTGAAAGGAAGCAATATGATCCGTCTGTTCAAGGAAGTCATCATTAATGATGACGAGAAGCCAACTTCGGCACGAAGCCTTTTTGGAATAAAGTCCAATCGCGGACGAGCCTGCATCTTAAGATATGAGCGCTGTAACAAACGAACAATGTATGGGATTCCAACCCGGGCCGGTCGGATGGAAGTCAAATGCTCTAGCCACTGAGCCAAAGTTTCGACACACTGACGCAGTTGTCAATGATTGGTGATACAGCTATAAGCTGTGCATATACTCTACCAAGGTAGATATCCGAAGGGAGGTAATGTGGTCCGTGAGACATCTCAATGTCAGGTAAACATCCTACGAAATTAGAAGCAGTATCTCCAAAATTACCTAAATAATCTTGACTGGGACATTAAATTTAAAATCAAACGAACAAAACAGTGTCCTAAGGACTGTAATTCAGGCAAAACTAGCGTGTTTGCAACTTTTTGTCCTGCACACGTCTATGCATTGTGGTCAAACATGGTACATTATATCATTGCAATCTATTCGTTTATTTTTGCCTCATCTCTAAGGTCATAGTCTACCCAAATATTGTCAAATTCGTGTCTGCACTCTATCTCTTAAACACATCTATGATTTGTGGCCGCACTTGATGCAGAATATCGTTTCAACCTGACCCCAAAAGACTTAACCATCACATGGGGACTTTGTGAATTTTCCAGATTTTTGCAATATTGCGACTGACAGCAATTTCAAATAGCCGTGATTTCATTTCCATGGGAACTAGGGGTATCTCGAAGTTAACAAAAAGTGTGAATATACCCCCTCAGATAGATAGGAGTCAGTTGCTTGTCCCGTGTGTCTGTTTGTTTGTCTCTCCGCCAGATTTTTGTCCGGACGATAACTCGAAAACCGCATAAAGTATTCAAATAGAACTTCAGAACCCTGTATAAGGTATTGTGGGGAAGTGCAGCACAGAAGGGTCAAAACTCTATCTGAATAGTAGGACAGTATCCAAGGCGGTTGCTATAATTCCATTTGCAATCTGCTTCCGCCATTTTGGACTATATTTTGTCTAAAGAGAAGCTGAAGAAAACTATTCGTACTTCCGGTAAATTTAAGCCTTTTAAATTCTGGTATGGGTTGTGCAAAGCTAGATTAATGAAAACGGACACAAAGAATGATGCTTGCTGATACTGTTAGAATATATTTTGAAGTGTGACATTGAAAATAGGGTGAATATGCGTCACATTAACAGCACCACTGTGATTTTGAAAGTCTCTCTTTCGATGACACATATCTCAGGAAAAAATGGCACAAAAAATGCTCCCTCACAGATTTGGCCAATTTTTGGTATAAACATACAGGATATACCAGTTCATTAAATGGGTAAGTCAGAGTTTGTGCGAGGGAGTACTTTTGGCGAAATGTGTTCTCAAATCAAAGTGATTTCCTCAGCGTGAACAACCGGACGCAACCGTGCACTACACGTTGAATTGATTATACACTGGTTGTGTGCGTGTCAAGACATGTCACTAAGAGACTTAAAAACAAGACTGATTTCATATAAGCATGAAACATTCTGTAAAATACCTTGAAAGCATTCAGTGATCTGTAAAATCGCAGTATATTCAAAATGGCGATCTGTTTATGTTTTGAAACTTACAGTTTGACGTCATGGCATGGATCAAAATTGTGAGGTAGGCATATAGGCAACGGTCCACTATATTGATCAATATACTGTATGAAAGAGCTCTCTCTCTCCTTCTCTCTCTCTCTCTCTCTCTCTCTCTCTCTCTCTCTCTCTCTCTTTCTCTCTCTCTCTCTCTCTCTAACGATTTGAACAAAATTTCTCATTTGTATAGGCTTCTTGTCATAGTGTTGTAGCGTTTGCAGAAATTATGCCAAAATGCCCACCATATTTCGGATCTGAACATTTACATGCGAGAGAGAGAGAGAGAGAGAGAGAGAGAGAGAGAGAGAGAGAGAGAGAGAGAGAGAGAGAGAGAGAGAGAGATTGAGAGAGAGGGATAGATAGATAGTCGGCTGGTTAATGATGATCTGTTTCTGTTCGGGACCACCAGAGTCTATCTGTTGATTTACTTTTGCTTATGCTGTTGAGTCCTCATCGTTCTTTCACCTTTTTATGTTCTTCTGTCGTGGTTTATTGTTGTTATAGGACGTCTTTACATTTACTCTGCAAGCACAAAACAGCGCGCTAACGTCGGACCGATAGCGATCGCCATCGGCCCGACGGTTGTCCGGCATTCTTTGATGGCTGAGTACGTGTTGCTAAAATCTTTTGGACAGCCGTTTTGCCGTGACTGTCTTTTTTGCTCTCTACTTGTGACGTGTTCAATATTGTGAATTTGTTTTATGTTTGTGTTTCTTTCTCATGGGAGGTGTGAGGTAATGTATCGATCCATGACCATTGCCTTCACTTTTTTCTTTCTTCTTTTTTCATCCTGTAAATTTTAGTTAACATAATTGTTTAAATGGCATGCTTACTTAAAATTTTGATGGCATGCTAACTTTAAATTTCTCCGATTTTCGTCGATGTGCATCTAGGATAACATTACGGCAAATAGTGGCTTTTACCCAGCATCAGTTACCCCTAAAACCGAATGCTCCTTCGAGGAGGAAGAGACAGAGGCCAGTTACTGACTACTGATGATAGCTTTTTATCTTCTTTTATAAAACTTGTCAAAGTTATATTTTCTTTTCGAAGGTGGTTTGCTTATAACTGTATTTTCTTGGTTTTGGAGTTTAACGGCCTAGTCAACAATATTTTAGGTCATTTTGAGTCGGTCAGTTTACCTATCCACACTTTTCCTGGGTAAGCTTTTACGTAAGCGGTTAACCAGTACAGTGCACAGTCTTTCGCCATAAACTGACAACTGCCCTTCTTGAATCAGCGGACGGGAGAGAATGACCGTAGCAAAGATTTAATGACCCATCCGGACGAAAGGGTGTTGTCGACCCCGGCAGCCATCGAACCCGCGTCCTCCTGATCACCAGACGGTTGCGCATCCGACAGAGCTACCGAGGCCGACTCTTCATGATTAAAGATACAGAACAAGGGCTGGATCTGATTTTCGACATAAACCATACTGCTTGTATTCACGAATTTCGAGACAATAATCAGGTTTTCTCCCACCGTATGACTCCAAGCAGCACCCACTAGTATAACGGATCAGAATTATTCCTTCCTTCTCTTGATAAAGATGATCCAGTGAAAAATTGTCAAGTATATAGAGCAGCGTGAAGTTGGCTGGAGGAACTCTATCTCCTGCTAGTAGGTTCAGCTGGAACAATCCAGCATGACCTGAAAATCACTGACATGGATATATTTTTCAAACGCTTTGTGAAGACATTCGACCGATCATTAAAAAGAAGACCCACAGCATATCCTTTGGACTGGCTTGCATTTGAAATGGGGGAGGGGGCTGTTAAAATGAGGGGAAAGGGGACGGGGAGGGAGGCATGTAATCCTAGAACTTGAAATTTGGGGTCTCCACTCATTATCAAACATGGAGGCCTGACGTACCCAAAGCAACCTACTAGTCGGTTGAGCAGGGAAAACTTACGTTTCATGGGAAATTGGTGCGGAAAATGAGTCGGGTAGGGATGGTGTGTTGGCAAATTCTCAAACCCGACCGGCCAAACGGTCAGTTGCGGATTTTAAAACGTAGTGAAACTTGGGCATAAAGGGAAGCCTAGCATACGGGGAAAAACTATGAGGTTAGTAAAGTAAATACTGGAGGGAATAGTGTGGGAGCTACATGTAGGGTCTAGGTTGGACATGGGGGCTTGACGTACCCAAAGCAGAAAAGCAGACGTACTAGTCGATTGTTCCGTAAAACTCCTGTTTCATGGGAAATTTGTGTGGGAAATGAGTTGGACATGCCTGAGGGTTTCTCGATCCAGGCCAAACGGCGAGGTGCGGGATTTGGTGACGCCGTTTGACTTGGGCATTGAGAGGTCGCCAAGCCAGTGCTGTGGATACAGGATAAATAGAAATAGAGACAATGATCAGGAATCCATACAATTAACCCACAGCTCCCAACAGAGACACCAAAAGGAAAGAAACACAAACATGAAGCAACATTCTCCAACGGAAACACCAACAGCGGAAAGCCAAAAGGACAGTAACTTCCCCACAAAATGGCCAATAGGCTATCCAAAATAAAATAATATAAGCGACACAAACACCCAAAGACAAACCACAACAAAAATAAACCGCGACAGAGGAACCGCCTTGGAACGGTCAGCGGAAACGAATTCCACTGTGGGGCTTAAATCGATTTTACGTGGCCACAATCCTCGACCTTACTAACTCTGGCTAGTGAAAACTGGTGACAAGAAACAGGTGAAAAATGCCCATTCCCGCGTTATATCGGAGTCAGTGGATTGAGAGCTTCTGTTGGTTCTGCTAGCGAAACGGTGACATGCGGGAGCTAGTGACTTGATGGGACATGGCGGCCTGACGTTCCCAAAGCAGACATACTATTTACCCTACCCCCCCCCCCCCCACCCCCGAAAACAAAAAACGTCCAGCTATGTACAAACTCCAACGACTAAGTTGCTTTCACAGAAGCTTAAGACGCTAAAATCCATCAAAGCTGAAACCTTTCAGCCCCTAGTGTATTTTCAGAGAAGGTGCTGTAAGTCCCTCCAAACTGAAAACTTTCAGCTTCAAGCTTTGCCAAATTTGTCCCTCAAATTTGAAAACTTTCAGGAACAGTTATTCCAAACTAAGTCAAAAATCGTCCCCATGGGCAATGATAAGGGAATAAGTTATTTCATGCTTAGCTTGAAAAAAAAGGAAACTTTGATTTTGTTTGATTTGAGGTTAAACGTCCCCGTTAACACTGTATAGGTCATTTTCGAGACTTTGCTTCCAATTTTGAGGGACTTTTACCCGAAATTGAGATGAAATGACATTTCAAGCTGTTACGAGCCAGGCGTAGCAGAAAGAAAATGTAAACAAGCCTTTTGGAAAAAATTAACAAATTTTATTTACAAGTTATCTTTAACCTTCAGAAGTAAGAAATTTTTACTTAGCTCTGTTATAAAATATCCTTATCTTTAACCTTAGGAAGTAAGAAAATTTTACTTAGCTGTGTTTTAAAATAAACTTGAATAAATCTATTTTCCTTGATCCCACAGAATTCACAGTCCAAAATGAAAAATAATATCCTTTAACAATCCAACACAGAACTCAGAAATAACTTTTCTTATTAACCCAAATTTCAAACTCCAAAGTCTGACTCAAATAGAAAAATCAAGCTCTTTTATAGACCCTAAGATTTCTCTAGAAAGTTCCAGAGGGCTGTGGAATAAGATTAGGTAATTTTCTATATATAATACAAACCTGACCTTTCTGGAAGGTTCCAAAGTACTTTTCCTTGTAAACAAGTTGTTTTCAAATATATGACTCATTTCCAGAATAATCTTTAAATAGATATTTATAGCATTATTAGGTCACCCAGTGGGGTGAAAGTGGGGATCAGAGAAATAAATTCTTATACATAATACAAGCCATGACGCCCATTGAAACCAATAGGGTTTATAAGCATGGACGGTCCAACATGCACCGCTTTGTCCGGACAGGCTTAGTAAGGGCGAGGATTGTGGCCACGTAAAATCGATTTAAGCCCCCCAGTGGAGGTCTTCCACTGACCGTTCCAAGGCGGCTCTTCTGTGGCGATTTATTTATGTTGTTGTTTGTACTTACTGTGTGTATCACTTGTGTCTTTTGGTTTTGGATGGCCATATGGCCATTTTGTGGGAAAGTAACTGTCCTTATGGCCTTCCTTTGTTTGGGTTTCCATTATGGTCTGGTCGCTTAATGTTTGTATTTCTTTCCCTTTGGTGTCTTTTATGGGTGGAGTAAGTTAATTGTATCAATTCCTGATCTTTGTTTTACTTCTACTTAGTTCCTCTAAGCTGTTTACCAGTACTCGTGTTAGGTCGGTTTCAGCTCTGCGTGTAAGCATCGTGCAGCCCATCTTTTTCTTCAAGCCCCTTAGATTGGCTGGGGCATCGGAAACTTTAAGGTAGATCTACCAGGTATCCATAAATTTCACGTACCTATAATTTTCACCTAGTCCCCCTGGCTACTGCTGAAACCGAGGGCCAACGTCAGGCTGACATCGCATCGCTGTCTGACACTGACACTGGCCCGACATTCCCTGTTGGTTGGGCTAGGTACCCACTCTCCGATAACGTATGGGTTCATAGTCGCTGACATTATGGGTACCAGGTACCCCAGACATACCTAGCCTTGTCGAGCTTAGATAAGTGGGTGCCAACTTGGTAATTCATGTGGACCCCTATTCTAACCATATACTGAGTACCCCTTAACAAAGCCATAAGTAAGGAAACAAATAAGAGTCTCGGCCAATATAAGCCGTGCTCCATTCCAATGCACGGACGTGACTGAAGCTGAAAATACTGTGATTTTTATTTGAGTCCGAAAGGTTTGCTATATGATAGATCGGAAACCCAATCGTCTACAACTGTCAAGATAAACAATCAAGTGAGAAAAACAAACATCTCAGCTGTCTGACTTAACCAATCAATTACATTTCAGCCGTAGCTCCGCATCTAAATATTAGACCGCAGATAACTCGACATTAGAGCGTCTTTAATTTTAACTGTTCATTAGCCCTTTCTACCCTGCTGGCTCGACGTTAATGGAAAGGCAGACTCGGGTCTTGACGATATTTAACAGGTCTACCCACAAACCTACGCTAACTTTCCCGAAACACAATAAGTGTGACATTTATAGATCGGGAAAACAAAAGCGTCGGACTGGGATATATCACGTTAAAAAGCCCATATAATGAACTTCCCGGTAAAGTAGAAGTAAAACAAAGATCTAGAATCGATACAAGTAACTTACTCCACCCATCAAAGACACCAAAGGGAAAGAAACACAAACATTAAGCGACAAAAACATAATGGAAACCTAAACTTTATAAAGAGAAAAGTGGGGTTTGCAGGGGTGTACAATAGCTTGTTATTGTTATTTGTTCTGCCTAAAAGCACTGATTGTGGGTACTCGCTGATAACCTATGCTCAAGCGGTCCCGTTTTGAGCAGAAACATTCATTCAGGTGATTCCGTAACGAAAACTCATAATCTGTGCTGATGAGTTTATAACGAATACTCGCAATCTATTTTGGAGACGTTGCTTCCAATTTTGTGGGGCATTTTACCCGACATTGAGATGAAATGACAACTCAAGCCCTGCCGCCCAATGAAACCAATAGGGTTTATAAGCATGGATGGGTCGACTTGCACCGCTTTTTCTGGGCAGGCGTAGATCCTCTAATCGGTTTACCAGTACTCGTGTGCGGGTCGTTTTCAGCTCTGCGTGGAAGCATCGTGCAGCCCATCTATTTCTTCAAGCCCGATGGGCGGGGACCAAAACATGAAACAATGAATGAATACCTGTATATACATGTATTAAAGTGGCGGAGCAGGCACTCGACATTGAATCGAGCGTGGTAGCTCAATGGTTAGTGCACTTGCCTATATGATGCTAGAGGCTCCCGGTTTGATTCCCGGCAGCGGTAATAAAACTGCGGTGTCCGAACATGCTCCGAATGAATGCCACAACGTGCATCGTCCTACGCATCGGGACGTTAACTGGGGACCCCTGCACGTGCAGGGAGGCGCACGTGCAGGGAGGCCCATTCCTCGCAGGTTAAAGATCTCTAATTACTCTGTATGCTTTCTTCCTGCAAACCTGGAGCGTCAGTGACCGATCACACTAGAATTGAAAACGCTCCAATGTTGATTCGACCGATAGTAGAAAGAAAGAATTGAAAACGCTGTTACAACGTTGAATCAAGTTTTCGTTGGGTGGTAGGCGGTCAAAATTATATAGGCGTGTTTTTATGGTTCGTATCAACGACGAGACGCATAAAAACCCTATTGGTTTCACTGGGCGGCAGGGATTGAGATGTCATTTTATCTCAATGTCGAGTAAAATTCCCACAAAATTGGATGATAAACCTCAAAGCAAACAAACTGACAGAAAAGCAGAAATATTGGTCAATTAATGTCTGTTATTGGTCAAATGAAATCTTGCAGAAACGGAAAAATATTGGTTTCTTGAGGGGAATGTCAACACCTGGTATTTTCCAGTAATTTTTTCAAAAGGGGACAGCTTTCGGGACTTCCTGTATGCTTTTCTATAAGCTCTGTCCAACGAAAAAAGGGATCTAATCTTAAAGGGATCTACTCTTAAAGGAAAGAATTTGCTTCTCAGGAGCGAATTCTTTCCTTTAAGAGTTGGCCACTGTTTGCAGAAAATAAATAAATAAATACAAATATTTGTCACTTAATTGCTCGACTAGACGGTTACTGAGAAATCATCCGTAAAAGAGATTTGGGCGGATTTTTGTGCCCAAAGGTATGCACATGTATGTAATCAGACAGGACAGTCGTCGGCAGTCGTGAGCGGACGACAAAGGCGACCTCATTGAAACGGGGAAGCGTCCCCGACTGCCCAAATTGCCCTGCTGAGAAGTGGTCAGTGAATATAACATAAAAAACTAAAAACATTCTGACAATCAAGGCAGGTGCCTACCGTATCAAGCGCTCGCAACCATCGCCCGTCCGCCATGACGTACCCGTGGTCGATTGTCACCGAGTGTAGGCTGGGAATATACATTAAGAAAACACGCCTATACAAATGCATTGTAAACTTAACCTCCGAAAAACTTTTACGGTGAAAAGTGTGGTATTTTTCTTATTTCTGCTTAAAATATAGACTGTGCCGCCTCGTCGAGGTGGCTCTAACAGGTACCCTCAATAAATACTTTAGAGCAGAAATAATAAAAATAAAAGTTAACCCCTGTAAACTCCAGTTTTACTATATAAAAGTGGGGTTCAAGGGGGTCAAATTTATGTAGGCCTGTTTTTGTGATGAGTCCCGGACTGAGATCCAAACTGTTTTATTCAACCCCCAAAATTCCACTTTTTATGCAAACAGTGTAGACCCCGATCAGACGCCGCGCTCTGTGGCGCCTGATATTGGTCGTCAGTGTTTGCCAAGCACAACCCACGACTCCAGCCCAGGATCTATAGATAAACCTCTACTCAACACTGACCTCACAGCGACTATTTTCTTCTTAATTGGTGATATTACTTGCAAAAGTACGGCCCCCGCCCATCGGGGCTTGAAGAAATAGATGGGCTGCATGATGCTTCCACGCAGAGCTGAAACCGACTGCACACGAGTACTGGTAAACTGCTTAGAGGATCTAAGCCTGTCAAGGCAAGCGGTGCGTGTCGGTCCGTCCATGCTTTTCAACCATGTTGGTTTCATTGGTCGACAGGGCTTGAGATGTCATTTCATCTCAATGTCGGGTAAAAGTTCCACAAAATTGGAAGCAACGTCTCCAAAATGACATATACGGTGTTGACGGGGACGTTAAACCTCAAATCAAACAAAGCTTGCAAAAGTGAATTTTTATATAAACAATATTAAATAATTATGCAGCGCGAATCTGAAGGCGGGATGCAGTGGATTTTTGTCCATCGCTTAGCTCAGCCCTCTTCTGTTGGGGTGGATTGCGGTTACCTTGACATACCTGTCATTTGTAATACATATTCTTGTGTAGAGTGTCAGTGTGTTTTGATATATCTGCTCTTTGATGAACCGACGGGATATGTCCCACTGCTACGTAAGTAACAATTTAACGTTAGCGCTTTATGAGCTTTAAACTATGTTGGACAACACGTGTATAAACCGACATATGTAAAGAAGCTGAAATACAAATAAAAGATCAAATACAATACTATGAGGCATATACATATACTTTACTTTACTTTGCCGCTTGTTTAAATTTTACACTGTACAGCTGACCTTAGCGTGACTTCAGCAGCTCTCTAAGAATAGATTAGGGCGGTACATAGGTAGCCAGTAAAAAACAAGAGGCGGTTCGCTAATCGATACGTCATCTTCAGCGATCAACCGCTGAAACCGGAAATTTTTCGAATACAATTCGAATTTACTGTTATTGGTTTATAACCTGAAAATATTACGTCAGATGTTTTCTTGACGTCATTGTGATTCCATCAATGAAACAATACATACACATGTTATTTAGTGCATTTACCACTCTATGATATTTGTTGACGATATTGTAAACAAATCGACGATTTTGAAGAAGGTTGTGATATTTTGGAGATATGAAATGATGTTGTGCATACAACAGACACGAGTTCAATCTGTTGAAATGTGCTTCCAGATTAAAGGCAAGGATTTTTGTTGTCTACTGTCAATTTAAGAAAATTTACTGAAACTGCCATCTTGAAACTTTCTGTACTTTTTTGACCGGAAGTCGTCAGAAAAAAAAATGGCACAAAAAATGCTCCCCTCCCGATTTTGGCAAAAATTTCCATGTCGACGGATGAGTTTTTGCCGGACATGATGATATAGGTGAGAACTTGTGCAAGGAACCATAAAACTGTTTATTTTTTATTTTTCCGAAGGCAAACCGCTGCTGCTTCATCTCCGAACAGATAATGCAGGTTTTACACATTGTGTGATGTAAAACCATGTATATATTTTTCGGTTTTAATATTGCCAAAGCTCTAGAATAAATGACAGATGAGGAATTAAATGACAAAATAGCTAGTCGACTGGAAGTAGTCCCACCGAATCGACGCACGAGAATTTTGTTTTTAAATCTACCTACGCAGGCCATTTTGCTGCCCTACTGGAAATATTAGCCGAGTTATGGTTATTTGTATTTTTTTTTTTCAGAATTTTATCTGGACGATAACTCAAAAACCATTTGAGAAATTCAAATGAAACTTCACACACTTGTAGAGGGCACCTTGGAGTGAGTGAGTGAGTTTTTGTTTTACGTCCCACCAACAGCTAAGGTCATACGGAGACGGAACCTCGGTTTAAAGACTCATCCGAAAGTCTGGAGAAGCCCGGGATCGATCCTGCGATCCCTGGTTTACAAGGCGAGTAGCATAACCACTGCACCACAGGGGCTTCTAGAGGACACCTTGGAGATGTGCAGTGCAACTCTTTCTGCAATATTAGCGGAATTATTAGACTTTTTAGTTTTGTTCAGAATTTTGTTTGGAAAATAACCCGTGAGATATCCAAATGCATTACGAAAACACGCCTATACAAATACATTGTTACCTTTTTTCTCCGAAAAAATGAATATTTTAAGATGAAAAATTGTGATAATTTTCTTATTTCTGCTCAAAATATAGATTGCTGGCACTCGTTAGAACCGCCTCATCGAGGCGGTTCTAACGAGTACCCACAATCTATATTTTTGAGCAGAGAAAAGAAAAATAAGGTATACCCCTGTAAACCCCAGTTTTACTATATAAAAGTGGGGTTAGAGGGCGGTCAAAATTATATAGGCGTGTTTTCGTGATGGAAATTTCACACATCTCTAAAGGGCACTGTGAGGAATTTGACTTTGAATTTTTGTTAAGAGTTTTGTCAATGTCAACTCGTACCTATGTCAACTCGTACTTGTTTTTGGTCGTACCTGTTCTTTGGTCAACTCGTACCCCAAAAGTAGAACTGAAGGCAATGACCAGGAATCAACTCGTACCGTTTTTGGTCAACTCGTACCCGGGTGGGGGAATGGGGTGGTGCACTCTAAATTTTGCTTACTACATAAGCTGGGACTATTTGTTTGGGTTCAAGATTTAAATGAATTTAAATGTTAGTAGTTTTGCGGGGATCTGAAAGAAATGGTATTTTGTATTGGTACAGGCCATTTAACCGGTATTTAGTCGCTGTGAGTGGCGGGGGTCACTTCTAAAACTTACAATGTTTGGGGGACTTTCCAAAATTGTGGATTTATTTTATTTTTTGGGGCTTCAATTGCACGCCGGTGCAATCTTTAATTGCACACCGGTTTGTCAGGCCTCAGATTCTATGATGGTTCCAGCGTAAAGACTACTTGAAGATTAGAGGGAATCTAATTTTATGTAATATTGGTTGGTGCCTGATGCTCTGTCTCTGATTGGGCCCACCAGCGTCTAACTATTGGTTTTTCTTTTGCTCCAGCATTTCAGTAGTTTCTTGCTGTCGCATCCTCACCGTTGTTTCATCTCTGTGGTTGATTGATTTGGTGTTCACAGAGATGTTATACTGATGAGTTAGGAGGCCTTTATGCGGACTGAACAAATTATTTGTTTAAATCGCCACGGAAGTAAGGGCGAGGAGTGTGGCTACGTAAAATCGATTTAAGCCCCCCCCCCACCTACCCCCCACCCCCAGACCCAGTGGAATGCGTTTCACTGACCGTTCCAAGGCAGTTCTTCTGTCGTGGTTTATTTTTGTTATGGCTTGTCTTTGAGTGTGCGTATCGCTTATATTATTTTGTTTTGGATAGCCAATTGCCCATTTTGTGGGAATGTAACTGTCATTTTGGATTTCCGCTAGTGATGTTTCCATTAGGGTCTAGTTGTTTCATGTTTGTGTTTCTTTCCCTAGGTGTCTTTCATAGGAGCTGTTATTTGTATCAATTCTGGATCATTGCCTTCAGTTCTATTTGTAATGAGTATTTTGACACATTATTCCAATTATATCAGGTTATTATACGACAGAAAAAAGAAAACAAGAGGGCCAAGATGATCCTGTATCGCTCAACTGTCGCCAGATGATCATAAGCAATGTTTAGGAAACAACAGTTGGCATTAGATGCTAGACATATGAGTCAGTGGTTCCCTGTGACAATACACAGCTGACTTGTATGTCACTATTTCGACACCTTATGGACACTGATAGACAGGTCCTAGTGCACCTGTAGGAGATAAAGCGGCCGAGTCTTACTTACAATACAATACCTGGGCCTTCTGGTTTCAGACGAGAAGATTTTTAAAGGTTTTCCCTATATAAGTCTGTGTAAAACCGGTGGGCCCCTGCGTGGGGCAATTATTTCCCAAGGGCTATAATTTGGACAATCTTGGTAGAAGTAAGCTAGATGAAGCTTCATACCAAACACGAAAGACCTGAGCCTTCTGGTTTCAAACGAACACAAATTAAAGGGTTCCCCTATATAAGTCCATGTAAAGCCAGTGGACCCCAGGCCGGGGCCATTTATTGTCCCAATGCTATAATATGAACAATCTTGGTAGATCCACTAGGTACAACTTCCTACCAAATATCAAAGACCTTGTCCATCTTCTTTCAGACAAGAAGACTTTCCCTATGTATAAAATAGTAGTAAAGGCAATGATCAGGAATCAATACAATTAAACCCCAGCTCCCAGCAGTGACACCAAAGGGAAAGAAAAACAAACATGAAACAACCATACCCAAGCTGAAACACCAATAGCGGAATGCCAAAAGGACAGTTACTTTCCCACAAAATGACCATCTTTCAATGTAAAACCGGTGGGGCCCGGAGCCATTTTTGGCCCCAGGACTGTAACTTGAACAAACTTGGTAAGGGCGCACAAGACGAAGCTTCATACCAAATATCAAAGACCTAGGCCTTCCAGTTTCAGACAGGATTTTTTAAAGGTTTTCCCTATATAAGTCTATGTAAACCCGATGGGCCCTGGCGCGGGGCAGTTTTGGTCCAATGGGCTATAATTTGAACAATCTTGGTACAGGCCCGCTGGATAAAACTTCAAAACAAATTTCAAACAAATGGGCCATCTGGTTTCAGACAAGAGGAGTTTTGAAAGGGTTTCCCTATGTAACTCTATGTAAAACCAGTGGGTGCCGGCGTGGGGGTATTTTTGGCTCCAGGGCTATACTTTGAACAATTTTGGTAGAGGTCTACTTGATGAAACTTCATGCCAAATATCAAAGACCTGGGGCTTCTGGTTTTGGATAAGAAGACTTTCGAAGGTTTTCCCGAAATTTATTGTGACTTAGTATATAAATTCAGAAAAATATATAACCGCAATGACTTCAGCACCCAATCTCGTAAAATCATTCTTCGATATAAAAAGATTGGGTACAACATGGATGTTATACGACAGACTGCATGCATGGTAGTTAACCCAATCACGGTCGACAACTTTGCTTCCCTCTTTAATTGCACGCCGGTGGGTCTTTGAGTATGTGTACCCCTTGTAACAAGACCTTTCAAGTGGTACCATAGCTTTTGACCCCTTGACCTTGTCGTTTACGAATGGCCTACTTTTTAAAAACTTTAATATTGGCCATAACTTTCGATTGGTAAGCGATATGGCTTTCATATTTCACATGTGCAAATTTTGTCACAAGAATTTCTAGTGGTGTCATAATGGAGGTGGTAGCTTCTTTTAGCTACCTAGGAGACATTGTCTCTGCAGCTGATGGCTATAATCTTTCGACCACATCACGTGTGAAAACAGCATGGAAGTAGTTCAAAGAGCTGCTGCTAGTTCTGTCTTCCACACCATCTCTCATTTAAGACATGTGGCCGTGTGTACAGCTCTTGTGTGCGGAGCGCAATGCTCCATGCCAGCGAGACTTGGTCATTGACAAAACCAAACCTCCAATGACAGGGCATGTTTAAATATGTTTTCGGGTCCTTTCTATTGTCACACAACTACTCATAGGCCTTCATACGGACTAAACAAATTAATAGTCTAAATAGCGAAGGAAGTAAGGACGAGGGTTGCGGCCACGTAAAATAAATTTAAGCCTCCCGCTCTGCCCCAACAAATGTGGAATTCGTTTCACTGACCGTTCCAAGCCAGTTCTTCTGTCACGGTTTTTTTTTGTATTGTTTTGTCTTTGAGTATGTATATCGTTTATGTTTACTTTGTTGTTTTGGATAGCCAATTGGCCATTCTGTGGGAAATAAAATGTCGACGCTAAGTAAATAAAAGTTTCACTTATTTGATATCTTTTTAAAGGAATTTAAACGGACAATTAGATTAAAGCGGAGCATGATCGTCAAATTGAAAAATTAAAAAATGTTATATATGTTTAAAAAATGTTTTCAATTAAAGTGCCTGCTATTTTAAACATGAGATTTGGTACAGGTAAGCCGATAAGGTCAGCGCACAGTAAAAGGCTTAATCCTTTGCGCCAAATGCATAAATGTCAATATTAGTTGCTGATGGAAGCCCTATATTATTTGTTAAGGACAATATAGATTTGTGGCACTCATTAGAGATGTCTCAATGTGGCGGTTCTAACGAGCACCCAAAAACGATGTCTGGCTAAAATTCAGAAAGAAGAAAACATCTGGCTGCAGGGATATGGGGCCCAGACATGTGAAAGGGAATTTGTGTACACATTAGAATTGTCTCACTGAATCGGTTCTAATGAGAGCACCTTTTAAGTTAATATCAGAAAAAAAAACTCCATAAACTGTCCTTGAAACTATTGGACGAGTTCTCTAGAGACCCCAGAACGAGTTTGAATTAGCCATGGTAAACAAGCAGTCAGAACTTTGAGAAAATCTTGTTTTATTGTATGTTGAATTTCAGAGATGACTTACTTGTGACCAACCCCACAAGGGTGCAGATGGGGATAGAAAAGAATGCCTGTAACTGTTTGCTGTTGAAGGTCAACCAGATCGGCACCGTGACAGAGTCTATCTCCTTGTAAGTATATCTGGCAAAGATTTTGTCTCTTTTTTCACCCCAGTCAACATTTTTGGGATCATGTTAAGCTGTTCAGAAACCTTTGACGGTTCTTTTCATCTTGCTTAACAGCTGGCTGTAGCAGGGCACTCGTAATTTAAATGGTTTTGAAGCTTTCTTTAAAGGCATTTATTCTTGATTATTGAGGACTATCATTTCATTACATAATATTATGTAGCCCTCAGTGCTGACTGAGGAGAAGTCCTCGGTCTTCAACAGGTAAGGGGTCTCCTTGGGGAACATCAATAAATTACTTACTGTTGACTGGTGTACATTATTGATTTTCCTCTAAAGTGCCGCAGTCAGGGGATTCAACAAGAGCTACTAATCACCCTATTAAGGGCCGCCTTTGATCTGCTATAGTCAGTATATCACAGGGGCAATAAAACAATTATGAACACACCGTGTGTTTTACTGTTACAGAATAAATGCCTTTAAGCCGGCCTCAGTGGCTCAGTCGGATGCGCGTCTGACTGGTGATCAGGAGGACGCGGGTTCGACTCCCGCCGCGGTCGGCAACATTCTTTCGTGGGGATTGATCATGAAATCTTTTCTCCGGTCATTCTCTCCCTTCCGCTGATTCAAGAAGGACAGTTGTCAATTTCTGGCGAAAGAATGTGCACTGTACTGGTTAACCGCTTACGTATAAGCCTGCCCAGGAAAGTGTTGATAGGTAAACTGACCGGCTCAAAAATGACCTAAATAGTGTTGACTGGGCCGTTAAACTCCAATACAAACAAACAATCAAAACTTTGTTTAAGTTTGAATTAGTTCTTTATCTGCCACATTCAGTAGATTAGTTCGATGCACGCCTGAATGGTGATCAGGAGCATCACGCTAACAAGTCCGTGAAAGGAACACCCCCTTACACCCCACTTTATATAGAGAAAACTGGGGTTCGGGGGGGTATACATTATTTTCCTTATTTCTGCTCATAGACATAGGTTGTGGGTACACGTTAGAACCGCCTCAATGAGGCGGTTCTAACGGGCACCCACAATCTATGTTTGATGATAAATAAGAATAATATCACAAATTTTCACCAGAAAATTGACCGTTTTGGATATGTTAAAAATGCATTATGACCGGTGTGTTATCGTAATGTTTCGGGCACGACGCGTGTTGGGTCAGCAACACTCTTTTTCACAGAATGATCGTAGAAATTCATCTGCATTAATTTTCTCCCTTTTGCAAATCTAACAAGGGCAGCTGTAAGTTTCTGGCGAAAGAATATGCACTGTACGTGTACTGCTGAACAGCTTATGTATAAGCTTGTCCAGAAAAGTTGTGGTTAGCTTAACTGACAGTCTCAATATGACCTAAAATAATCGAATTGGCTGATAACTAGAAGTGAAAGCAATGATCAGGAATCAATACAATTAACCCACACCTCCCAAATGGAAAGAAATACTCTAAAGGGAAAGAAACACAAACATGAAATAACTAGCCCCTAATGGAAACAGCAATAACGGAAAGCCAAAATAAAAAGTTACTATCCCACAAAATGGCCCATTGGCTATTCAAAACAAAAAGGTATAAGCGAAACACAAATTCAAGACAAACCATAAAAAAATAAACCGCGACAGAAAACCCGCATGGGAACGGTCAGTGAAAAGAATTTAACTAGAGGGCTTTTACACGGCCGCAATCATCGCGCTTGATTCCGTCGCGATTCAGACAATTACTTTGTTCAGTCCGCATGAAGGCTTCCTAACTCATCAGTGCAACCTCTCCGTGAACAAAAAAAATCAAAAACCACAGAGCTGAAACAACGTTGAGGAATCTTACATCAACAAACCACTGAAATGCTGGAGCAAAAGAAAACCAACAGTTAGACTCCGATGGCCCAACCAGAGACAGAGTATAAGGCACAAACCAGCATCACATAAGTAAGCCTTTATGCTGGAACCGTCATAGAATCTGAGGCCTGACCAACCGGCGTGCAATTAAAGAAGGAGGCAAAGTTATCATCCTTGATTTGGTTAACAACCATGCATGCAGTCTGTCGTATAATTCTATTATGCCCAATCTCTTTATATCGAATACTAATTTAACGAAATTGGCTACTGAAAGCATTGCAAGTACATATTTTTCAAGTCACCATAAAATTCGGGTTCCAATAGACCCTGTTGCAAAAGAGATTAAAGACCAACTTTGAATTTTTTAAATTAAATCAGAACGACGCCTATAAAGTTTAGAAAAGGCTTTGCGTAATTTATGATACCGATAACCCTGATTAAGAGGTGTAGCAGTTAACATTTTTTATGAGTGTTGAAGGCAGTTAATTGCGAAATATAAACGCCATTGTCTTTCGCGCGAGAAAATTACCATCCAAGAAAGGCAAATTCACAATCTCAAAATTAAAATCATCGTGTTTAGCATAAATTTTGCTGGAAACAAACCCGTCTACAATATATAGATGTGAATCTATCACGAAAAAAATCGGATTTTTTTTTCAAAAGTTAATCATATCTTCTCATCATCTCCAATCAGTCTGTAAAAGTTCAGTGCAACAGCTCAAATGGTTTCTGAGATATCTTGCTTACCAGCTTAAAATGCCCAAAATTCCAAAGGGCCATATCTCAAGAAAACAATTTCCGATTTTTTTCCAAGAGTTAATCAATTCATCTTCTCACCATCCCCAATCCATTAGGATAACTCAGCCGTGCGACACATTGCATTTTTCACTTTGTCAAAATGGCTACTTATCTGATGAATATCCGTGATATTTTTTCTTATAAATGATCAAAACATAGGTTGTGGTGCTCGTCTAACGAGTACCCACTACCTATGTCTTGGAACAGAAATAAGAAAAATAATGTTTACCCCCGTAAACCTCAGTTTTCTCAATATAAAGTGAGGTTAAGGGGTCTTCATTTCACGGACTTGGTCACGTGATGCAGTCTGTAAAGTTTCAGGATAATAGCTCAAATTGTTTTGAGGTATCTTGCGTACAAGCTTAAAATTCCCCAAAAGATCAAAGGGCCATAATTCAAGAAAAAAATCGGATTTTTTTTTTTTTCAAAAATTTATCAGTTCATCTTATCATCCCCAATCAGTTTGTAAAGATTCGCGGCAATGGCTGTAACGTTGCTTCCAATTTTGTTGGACTTTTACCCGACATTGAGATATTGAGATGAAATGACATCTCAAGCCCTGTCGCCCAATGAAACCAATAGGCTTTATTAGAGGCATGGACTGTCCGATTCGCACCGCTTTGCCTGGGCAAGCTTAGATCCTCTGAGCGGTTATGGTGACTTAGTATATAAATTCAGAAAAATATATAACCGCAATGACTTCAGCACCCAATTTCGTAAAATCATTCTTCGATATAAAAAGATTGGGTACAACATGGATATTATACGACAGACTGCATGCATGGTAGTTAACCCAATCACGGTTGGCAACTTTGCTTCCCTCTTTAATTGCACGCCGGTGGGTCAGGCCTCAGATTCTCTGACGGCTCCAACGTAAAGGCTTATTGAGAATTAGAAAGATCTAATTCAAGGTAATGTTGGTTGGTGCCTGATGCTCTGTCTCTGGTCGGGCCGATCGGAGTCTAACTGTTGGTTTTCTTTTGCTCCAGCATTTCAGTGGTTTCTTGCTGTCGAGTCCTCAGCGTTGTCCCACCTCTGTGGTTCTTTGATTTTTGTGTTCACGGAGATGTTGCACTGATGAGTTAGGAGGCCTTCATGCGGACTGAACAAATTATTTGTCTAAATCGCGACGGAAGTAAGGGCGAGGATTGTGGCCACGTAAAATCGATTAAAGCCCCCCGTGGAAATCTTCCACTGGCCGTTCCAAGGCGGCTCTTCTGTGGCGATTTATTTATGTTGTTGTTTGTTACTTAGTGTGTGTATCACTTGTGTCTTTTAATTTTG
Organism: Lucinisca nassula; assembly: GCA_963580285.1. NCBI lineage: Eukaryota > Metazoa > Mollusca > Bivalvia > Lucinida > Lucinidae > Lucinisca > Lucinisca nassula. The sequence goes on along the minus strand of OY757023.1, from coordinate 4,047,503 downwards.
GATGGCCATATGGCCATTTTGTGGGAAAGTGACTGTCCTTATGGCCTTCCTTTTTTTAGGTTTCCATTATGGTCTGGTCGCTTAATGTTTGTATTTCTTTCCCTTTGGTGTCTTTTATGGGTGGAGTAAGTTAATTGTATCAATTCCTGTTCTTTGTTTTACTTCTACTTACCAGTACTCGTGTGCGGTCGGTTTCAGCTCTGCGAGGAAGCATCATGCAGCCCACCTATTTCTTTAAGCTCCAACAGGCTGGGGCCGTTTTTCTTGGATGGTGATGTTCCTCGTGCGGCATCCTGTGGCTTTTATATATCGCAATTATTTCGATTTGGCAGAGTATCTAGTCATAAAACTGACTTCAACAATAGAATAAATTGTTAACTGCTCCACTTCTTAATCAGAGGAGTTATCGGTATCATTAATTACGCAAAATAGAAATGAAGGCAATGTTCAGGAATCGATACAATTAACCCACACCTCCGATAAGAGACACCAAAGGGAAAGAAACACAAACATGAAATAACGAGACCCTAATGGATACACCAGTAGCGGAAAATAGCCAATTGGATATCCAAGTCAAACACGTAGCGATTCACACTCTCAATGACAAACCGGAGCAAAAATAAACCGCGACAGAAGAACCCCCTTGGAACGGTCAGTGAAACAAATTCCACTTGGGGAAGGGGGCTTAAATCGATTTTACGCGGCCGCCATCCACGCCCTTACTTCCGTCGCAATTAAGACAAATAATTTGTTGAGTACCCACGAATGCCCCCTAACTGATCAGTGCAACATCTCCGAAAACACGAAAAAACAAACAATCACAGAGATGAAACAACGGTAAGGACTCAACATCAAGAAACCACTGAAATTATGGAGCAAAAAACAAACCAATAGTTAGCAAAGCCTTTTCCAAATTTTACAGATCTTCTGAGTCTTTCCGATTTAATTGAACAATTTAATGTTGGACGTAAACCTCTTCTGCAACAAAGTCTATCGAAACCCGACTTCCATGGTGACCTATAATTTGCTATAAATATAACAAACCTGTTAGATCTATCATTTTTAATTTCAATAAACTTGTTTCAGATCTTGATATTGATACTAATACTCCTGATTCATGTGATTGTAAAAACTCAGTGTATTGCTATCCTGCTGCTGGTCATGTAATTACTGGCAATTTGAAAATTATTCCTGATTCTAGGATAAGGAATATAATTTCTAAAGGACCGAAATATCGGTTTCCTTCTAAAATTGATTTCAGTTAATGTAGAGATGAAATCGCTGCTGCCTTGAATGAATTCGGTAATCGATGGTGTAAGCGAGAGTATGTTGAGCATAAAGCCCTTAAGGACTGGAAACTTAGCATTTTAAAACTGGTGAATAAACTCATTTCTTTCTATTCTCAAAATACTAACTTATTACCTCCTAAGCCTAAGACGTCTTTACATCATCTTAAACTAGGTATTCAAGAATTTCATAAGAAGTTTGTTTTGGCCCCTGCAGACAAGGCCGCTAACAACATCGTCGTTGTGTGACGGCTCCACTATGTTGACACGCTTAAGCAGGAGCTTGGTGGTACTAAGGCCTATGAACTTCAGCCTTTAGCTGACGGGAGGGCTATAGAAGATGAACATATTTGTCATTCAGCCACCAAGTTTGCTGCGTGTGTTACAGAAGGCTAAGACAAGCTTCCTACGCTATACTGGTTACCAAAACTTCATAAAAAGACCTAACAAAGCACGGTTTATCGCAAATTCTAGCACTTGCACTACCACTGAACTTTCTAAATTATTAACTTCTTGTCGTACTGCTATTGAAACGCATGTGATTAAATATTGTGATAAAGTCTTTGAAAGATCAGGAAGAAATCAGTTTTGGTCTATAAAAAATTCGTATGAGGTTTTATGGCCATCATATGGCCATTTTGTGGGAAAGTAACTGTCTTTATGGCCTTCCTTTGTTTAGGTTTCCATTATGGTCTTGTCGCTTAATGTTTGTATTCCTTTCCCTTTGGTGTCTTTTATGGGTGGAGTAAGTTAATTGTATCAATTCCTGATCTTTGTTTTACTTCTACCTTAAATAAATTGAAATCCATACGTTTTCGTGCTTCAAGTCTGTCTACTTACGACTTTTCCACTCTTTACACTACACTTCCTCATAATCTTATAAAAAAAAAAGCTTAATGACTTAATTGAATGGACAGGGGAAGGGCCGTAACTAATGTTGGTAGAACTTGTGGCCCAACCCCATATGCTATCATGAAAGGCAATAAAATATGTGTAACTTAATTGAATGGACTTTTCACAGAGAAGATTCTCTCTATTTTGCATGTAATGTCAGAAATGCATTTTTCACTTCTAAAGCGTATAAGAATTATACACTTTGATCATGTCAGAAAGTGTGTGATCCCCTCACCTTTCTACTTGACAATATTTATATTAGATTCGGTACTAAGTAATTTAGACAAATTGTGGGTATTCCGATGGGTACGAATTGCGCACCTCTTGTGGCTGATCTGTTCTTGTATTGTTATGAAAGAGACTTCATGTTGTCGCTTTCCATTGATAACCAATCTGAAATTATTGAAGCTTTTAGCTCCACTTCTACATACTTAGATGATTTAGTAAATATTGATAATACCTATTTCGATGGTTTGATCAGTCAGATTTACCTCCCAGAACTTCAGTTAAATAAAGCAAATTCTTCCGATACAGAGGCCCCGTTTTTGGATTTACATCTATCTATTGTAAATGGGTTTGTTTCGTGCAAGATTTATGATAAACGCGATGACTTTGATTTTGAGATTGTAAATTTTCCTTTTTTGGATGGTGATGTTCCTAGCGCGCCATCCTATGGCGTTTATATTTCGCAATTAATTCGATTTGCTAGAGTGTGTAGTCATGTAACTGACTTCAACACTCGTAATAAATTTTCAACGGCTAAACTTCTTAATCAGGGTTATCGGTGCCATAAACTACGCAAAGCCTTTTCAAAATTTTATAGACGCCATTCTGATTTAATTTCAAAATTCAATATTGGACCTTAATCTTTCCTGCAACAAGGTCTATCGGAACCCGAATTTTATGGTGACTTAGTGTATAAATTCAGAAAAATGTATAACCGCAATGACTTCAGCACCCAATTTCGTAAAATCATTCTTCGATATAAAAATATTGGGTACAACAAGGTTGTTATACGACAGACTGCATGCATGGTAGTTAACCCAATCACGGTTGGCAACTTTGCTTCCCTCTTTAATTGCACGCCGGAGGGTCAGGCCTCAGATTCTATGACGGTTCCAACGTAAAGGCTAATTTAGAATTAGAGAGATCTAATTCTTGGTAATGTTGGTTGGTGCCTGATGCTCTGTCTCTGGTTGGGCCCTTCGGAGTCGAGAGGATGAGTGGGGGAGGCTTAAATCGATTTTACGTGGCCACACTCCTCACCCTTACTTCGGTCGCAATTTCGACAAACAATTTGTGTAGTCCGCATAAGGGCTCCTAACTCATCAGTGCAACATCTCCGTGTACACAAAAATCAAACAACCACAGAGATGAAACAACGGTGAGGACTCGACAGCTAGAAACCACTTAAATGCTGGAGCAAAAGAAAACCAACAGTCCGTCCGTGTGTCCGTCTGTCCGTTAACATTTTGGTTAAACTTTTGCTTCTAAGTTTCTAAGAGATTGTATCTTCTGAACCCTTTGATAGATTTAGTTGATTCTTACACTGAAGTTACATACTGGTCTTAAGATTTCATTGATACATGTCCCACCCCCTCCTTCCACAGTGACCTTGAGATCAAGGACACAGACTTAGAAATTTTACGTTTGGTTAAAGTTTTATGACAAAGTTTATAGATGCCTGTATGTTATAAACTCTAAGACAAATTCAATTTATACTTGCATCGATGTTGGGTACCAGTCCAAAGATTTCATTCATGCATACCCCATTCTGCTGCTTCAGAAACTTGATACCCCGACCCCTATAGTAACTTTGATTCCCTCACTCCCTTGGTCCATTTAGAAATTTTATGTTTGGTTTACCTTTTTCAAGCACATTTTTATAGCTTCTTGACATCCTTATTCATATTACATTCAAGCTCGAAAGATATACCAGAGGGTGGCGCTGGCCGGAGGTATACGTGACCCACTGGTCGCTTGTTCTAGTATTTTTTTTTTATTTTGGATAGCCCTTTGGCCTTTTTAGTGGGAAAGTAAGTGTTCTTTTGATGTTTCCATTAGGGTCTAGTTATTTAAGTAACTGTCCTTATGGCCTTCCTTTGTTTAGGTTTCCATTATGGTCTGGTCGCTTAATGTTTGTATTTCTTTCCCTTTGGTGTCTTTTATGGGTGGAATAAGTTAATTGTATCAATTCCTGATCTTTGTTTTACTTCTACTTTGTGTTGCTTTCCCTTTGGTGTCGCTGATGAAAGGTGGGGTTAATTGTATCGATTCCTGATCATTGTCCTAAAGAACAGGGAGAATACTATCAAAGTTCATTGTGTGCCTTGACACAGAGACATTGAGGGTAATGAGTTACCAGATCAGCAAGCAAAGAACTGATAAAAATAATGGGGTAAAACAATTTTGGACAAGAAAGAAGCAGTGCGGGAGTGTAAGTTCTTGCACACCAGACAAGGAAATCCGTGATTTTATCCTGGGATAGAAATTTATGTTCTGACCCTGGTGTTCCGACCCTAAATCGAATATAATCGCGTGATTGATAAATGCACTGGTTTAATACGACCTCATATGCGCCGTAGTTAAGGTTGACGTCATGCTCGTTACGTGACGTCACTAAACATTCCTGTAGTGTCATAAAAAAATGACGGACGTCGGTAACCGAGACTACAGCATTACAATCCGAACTAAGAAATGGGAGGTATGCAAGAAGAAGAATCATATATGGGTGTGAGGGGTGGATAGAAAAATCCGCCCCTCGGGATCACTGTCCGGCATCACTCGGCAAGCCTCGTGATGCCGGACAGTGACCCTTGGGACGGATTTTTCAATCCACCCCTAACGCCCATATAAGATTCTTATAATACAGGGTAAGGAAATGTGGGTACGATGTATTACAGGAAATATTTGGGGAACTTAGAAAAAGAACTACAATGTGATAGGGACAGAAAGACATTATCTGAAGAGAATCAGTGGCTCAGTTTGCCCTCACTAATAAATGATCACCACGCCAAGATTAAAAAAAGATTTGTCAAGTGTAAGTGAGGTGTGCAGCGTGTTAGAGAAGGTAGATCATTACCTGCTTTAATGTCAGAAGTTAACTTCAGAAAGGGATATTGTAGGGAATTCTGAGTAGGGAGGATATGGGATTGAGTTTACTTCTATTTTGATAACAGAGATTAACTGGAAAGTGTTAAGAGGTATGGCGAAAGACATAAGTAAACAAGGACAGAAAGAGATTATGATGCACTGATGGATTTCATCAGGAGCTCACAAAAGATTTTGAATTGCAACATATTTACATAGCGCACATATAGTAGCAAGAGTCTAGTACCATGGGTAATGCCTAGGGGGGGGGGGTATGTTGTTGTTGTTTCCCGTTTCCCTGTGTCGCGGGTCGTCAGCTGGTGGGGTCCCAGGGAACGAATCCATTCTGGCACTACACCGTAGCCGTTCGGTGCTATCCCCATTCCACGTTGCCGGTGAATGGGGAGACCATCGCTCGGCTCCAGCCCCGTCTGTCCGTGTCTATCGTTAGTCCGCTGCAGTCGGTCCATTTTGTCTTCTACTCAACGTTATAATTTTTTGCTTGTCAATATGCCGAACCGTGTCAGAGCAGGAAAGGGTCAATTTTGATATTAGTATTTTTTTTTTTTTATTTTTTTTTTTTTATTTGATTTTTGTATATTTATGTAACGTATGTACATTTTTACATTGTTTGGTCGGTTTCCCCAGCTTGTTGATAGGTCTATTTTTAAGTATATATGCGGGCGGATGTGCTTACCCCGCCTCGGACCTGTTTCGTTTATTTTTCTTGTACCTTAAAGGTGGTGTTGTCCGTTTTAGGGCAAGCCCACCCGCTCACAGTTGCTGGGGAGGACAGTTTTTGTACCTGCAAGATTAAGCTAGTGGTTTATATTTGTGTTTTTTTTGTTTATCTGTACATACAATATGTAACATAATAAAATGAAGTGCCGGCCTACGCCGTCTCTGGCTTGAATTCGTATTTATTTTGTTAGTGAGTGACTTCTATCGCGGAGGATGTGCAAAGTAGGTCAATCCATTTTTATGCATTTACGGTTTTAAGTTAAGAAAAAGTGATGCCGTCCTCGACGTAGGATGCCGCACTCTGCGGGACCATAAGTGGGTCAGTCGCCATGTTTGCATATCATTAACGCATCCTACGTAAAGGAAGGCATCAAAGGAGGAAAGTGTATTCCTGCCTTGCCATTTGGAGGCCCGAGACAACGTTTGCCGATCTCGTTTGTGGTGTTGTCCTTTTTGGGACAGGCCCGTCCGCCCACAGTTGCTGGGAAGGACAATTTTTGTACCTGCAAGGTTGTGCTTGAAGATTATATTTGTGTTTTGTTTTTGTTTTTTTTGTTGTTTTTTTTTTTTTTTTTATTCTGTACATACAACATATAACATAGTAACATGGTGTGTTGGCTTCCGCCGTCTCGGGCCCAAATTAGTATTTATTTTAGTTAGTGGGTGACCTCTATCGCGGAGGATATGGAAAGTAGGTCAATCCCCTTTTATGCTTTTTCGTTTGAAGTTACGAAGGGGGTATTAAAGCAACTACTGGTTTTAAGCAGCCATATATGTATAATGCTTTATAGATAAACAACAATATGCTCTTCAATATCTCAAACAACGTCGGGGCCATTAAAACTTGAGACAGGGATAATTTGAGCCACTGGCAGTTAATCATACCGCCTGGTCGGTAAGACTAAATGTGATATCTTGTTGATATTGTTCAAAATGAAGGTATCTCTTGTGTACTCATTACAATCTCCTCGATGATCCGAAAATTCTCCGTAAAAGATCCAAAATATATTAATAACTGCATGTATGGGAAACGTTGCCTGGGGACTCATGAACAAAACTAAAATAGCCATTGTACTACAAAAACATATCCGTGTGACATCGCCAATTCTTTCATATAGCGAACACGGATATTTTTCAGATGAAGTTTTATTATGTGTACCCCATTTTTACTCCAGGCATAGGTTGTGTTGCTCTTTAGAACCCACTTGCAGCAAAATAAGAGCCCGTAAACCCCACTTTTCTCTATATAAAGTTGGGTTTAGAGGGGTGTTAATTACACGGACTTGTTAACATGACTGTAAATGAGCCACATGCGTTGACTCATAAAAGTTTTATTGTATTCTATTGTATTATGCCAAGTGTTGTTTCCTTGAGCAAGAAACTTTATCCACATTGCTTAGTACTGGTTCCCACGCAGGAAAAGAGGGCCACATGGAAGATTAGTACTAGTACTAAATGTGTTACCCTCTGTAAAGAAGGTCGATTATTATTATTATTATTATTCTTTAGATGGAAAATGTGTAAGAAACAGAACTGGGGTGTGATGGTGTCTCACAGGAGTGGTGAGACTGATGATACCTTCATTGCTGACTTAGTTGTAGGACTCGGCACAGGGCAGGTAAGTCTCACATCACTACATTACAATAACTAATCTTTATCATATGACGTCGCGTCTGAGAGTGTAATAACGCCATGTAATATTTTCGATAATCCACTAGTGGATTAAATATGCAAATTAGCTAGACACGTCCCGTAACGTTACATGTACGGCGTCCTTTACGACGTCGTGTTTACTAATGGCGGAATATTGACATTTTTGTAAACAATCGTGAATAAAATGCGCTTTAAATGTCATATGATAAATAGAATCCTGCATTAGTGCTCATGTATTATTGAATTTATTAAACTCGTTGAGGAAAAGGAATAAAATGCTCGGCAAGCCTCGCATTTTATCCCTTTTCCTCAACTCGTTTAATAAATTCAATAATACATGAGCACTCATGTAAGATCCTCTATGAGATCCTCTATGTATTCAGATGGGGTGTGATGATGTCTCACAGGACTTATTATGACTGAGGACACGTTCATTGTTGAGGTAGCGTTAGGTCTCTGCACAGGCCAGGTAGGCTCACATCACTACATTACAATACATAGTCTGTGTATTCAGCTGGGATGTGATGATGTCTCACAGGACGAATTACGACTTTAGGATACCTTCATTGCTGACGCAGTGTTAGAACTCTGCACAGGCCCGGTAAGTCGCACATCACTACATTACAATAACTAGTTTGTGTATTCAGCTGGGGTGTGATGATATCACACATGACTAATTATGACTGAGGACACCTTCATTGCTGACGTAGTGTTAGGACTCTGCACAGGCCCGGTAAGTCGCACATCACTACATTACAATTACTAGTGCGTGTATTCAGCTGGGGTATGATGATGTCTCATAGGACGAATTATAACTTTAGGATACCTTCATTGCTGACGTAGTGTTAGGACTCTGCACAGGCCCGGTAAGTCGCACATCATTACATTACAATAACTAGTTTGTGTATTCAGCTGGGATGTGATGATGTCTTACAGGACTTATTATGACTGAGGATACCTTCATTGCTGAAGTGGTGTTAGGACTCTGAACAGGCCCGGTAAGTCGCACATCATTACATTACAATAACTAGTTTGTGTATTCAGCTGGGGTGTGATGATATCACACATGACTAATTATGACTGAGGATACCTTCATTGCTGACGTAGTGTTAGGACTCTGCACAGGCCCAGTAATTCTCACATCACTACGTCACAATAACTAGTTTGTGTATTCAGCTGTGGTGTGACGATGTCTCACAGGACAACTAAAACTTAGGTTACCTACATTGCTGAAGTGGTGTTAGGACTCTGCACTGGCCCGGTAAGTCGCACATCACTACATTACAATAACTAGTTTGTGTATTCAGCTGGGGTGTGATGATATCACACATGACTAATTATGACTGAGGATACCTTCATTGCTGACGTAGTGTTAGGACTCTGCACAGGCCCGGTAAGTCGCACATCATTACATTACAATAATTAGTTTGTGTATTCAGCTGGGATGTGATGATGTCTCCCAGGAATAATTATGACTGAGGTTACCTTCATTGCCGACGTAGTGTTAGGACTCTGCACAGGCCCAGTAATTCTTACATCACTTCGTCACAATAACTAGTTTGTGTATTCATCTGTGGTGTGACGATGTCTCACAGGACAACTAAAACTTAGGTTACCTACATTGCTGAAGTGGTGTTAGGACTCTGCACTGGCCCGGTAAGTCGCACATCACTACATTACAATACAGTCGAACTTCAATGGCTCGAACCCACTTGGGACCATGAAAATTTATTCGAGACAGCGGTAGTTCGAGCCACTGACGGTCACTGCCAAGAGGCATAACGAGATGCTTTTGAACATCTTTTGATGTTAGATAATGAAAATGTTTGCTGTGTGTACTCATTAGAATCGCCTCACCGAGGCGATTCTAATGAGTACACACAGCACACATTTGCAAGATAAAAGACTAAAATCTCCCTAATCATCCCCCACCATTTCTTATCTTGAGGATTTCCCTAGGGGTTCAAGTACGAGTTCGACCCAGCCATGGGAAACGAGCCATCTGTGTTCGAGCCATCGAAGTTCTACTGTAATTAGTTTGTGTATTCAGCTGGGGTGTGTTGAGGACTCTGCACAGGCCAGGTAAGTCGCACATCATTACATTACAATAACTATTTTGTGTATTCAGCTGGGGTGTGATGATGTCACACAGGACTAATTATGACTGAGGACACCTTCATTGCTGACGTAGTGTTAGGACTCTGCACAGGCCCAGTAATTCTCACATCACTACGTCACAATAACTAGTTTGTGTATTCAGATGGGGTGTGACGATGTGTCCCAGGACTAATAAGACTGAGGTTACCTTCATTGCTGAAGTGGTGTGTGGACTCGGCACAGGCCCAGTAATTCTTACATCACTTCGTCACAATAACTAGTTTGTGTATTAATCTGTGGTGTGACGATGTCTCACAGGACAACTAAAACTTAGGTTACCTACATTGCTGAAGTGGTGTTAGGACTCTGCACTGGCCCGGTAAGTCGCACATCACTACATTACAATACAGTCGAACTTCAATGGCTCGAACCCACTTGGGACCATGAAAATTTATTCGAGACAGCGGTAGTTCGAGCCATGACGGTCACTGCCAAGAGGCATAACGAGATACTTTTGAACATCTTTTGATGTTAGATAATGAAAATGTTTGCTGTGTGTACTCATTAGAATCGCCTCACCGAGGCGATTCTAATGAGAACACACAGCACACATTTGCAAGATAAAAGACTAAAATCTCCCTAATCATCCCCCACCATTTCTTATCTTGAGGATTTCCCTAGGGGTTCAAGTACGAGTTCGACCCAGCCATGGGAAACGAGCCATCTGTGTTCGAGCCATCGAAGTTCTACTGTAATTAGTTTGTGTATCCAGCTGGGGTGTGATGAGGACTCTGCACAGGCCAGGTAAGTCGCACATCATTACATTACAATAACTAGTTTGTGTATTCAGCCGGGGTGTGACGATGTCTCACAGAACTAATAAGACTTATGTTACCTTCATTGCTGGAGTGGTATTATGACTCTGCACAGGCCCGGTAAGTCTCACTTCACTGAATTACAATAACTAGTTTGTGTATTCAGCTGGGTCGTGATTATGTCTAACAGGACTAATAAGACTGAGGACAGCTTCATTGGTGACGTAAGGCTCACATCACTACAGTGCAATAACTAGTCTGTGTATTCATCTGGGGTGTGAAAGGGTTGGAGTGAGTAGACTGAAGACACCTTCGTCGCTGACCTAGTGGAAGGATTCTGTAGAGGACAGGTTAGTCTCTCACGGAAGGATTCTGTAGAGGACAGGTAAGTCTCTCATCACTACATTTTTCGGCCCCGCCCATATGGGCTTGAAGAAATATATGGGCTGCATGATGCTTCCACGCAGAGCTGAATCCGGCCCGCACACTAGTACTGGTAAACCGCTTAGAGGATCTAAGCCTGCCCAGGAACCGCAGTGCGAGGCGGACCGTCCATGCAAATAAACCCTATTGGTTTCATTGGGCGACAGGGCTTGAAATGTCTTTTCATCTCAATGGCGGGTAAAAGTCCCGCAAAATTGGAAGCAACGTCTCCAAAATGACGTTTACAGTGTTGACGGGGACGTTAAACCTCAAGTCAACCAACCAAATCACTACATGATCATAACCTGTCTGTGCATTCAGCCGGAGTGTTTAAATGACAAATGTTCATAAATCTTTGGTACAATTTCGTTCAAATTATCTGGTGGCTTGAAACAAAATATCAAAAAAAAATTCTACTGGAACAAATTTCACGAATCAGAGTCGCTGTAAACATTTTTTTTCTTTTGAGACTTTCTGTGCATGTTTGTTTTATATGCTCGATGCTGCATTGGTGGGTTAGAAATCATTCATGCTGGCTGAAAGGGTTGTTCGTCCGTTCCCCCCACCCCCACTCCCACCCAACCCTTTGTGATGTTTTCAATACAGTTAAGTTATTTCATATTTGTGTGTCTTTCCTCTGGGTGCCTTTGGTGTCTTGAATGGCAGGTGTAAATTAATTGTATCGATTGCCTTCACTTCTATTTTTCTTATAATTTTTTTTTCACTTTTTTAAAAAGTAACACAATTTTCCTTTTAAAAGTAAAACGTTGGTTAACACATTTCTTCTTTTACAATTAATACATATTTTCTTTTGAAACAATACAGATAAACATATCCTGAATCATTGCAGATCAAAACTGGAGCCCCCTGCCGCTCAGAACATCTTGCGAAATACAACCGATTGTTGAGAATTGAGGAAGAACTGGGCTCTAAAGCCAAATATGCTGGGGAGAATTTCCGGTTCCCATATAAAAAAGTTTAAATATGGGCTACGCTTCCAGTTAATAATTTTGAATTCAAGGCGTGCTATGAAGACAAGCAGTAGGACAGTTAAGATGACTGTTATTATGTGTATGTTCTCTAAAGGCATTAGGAGAATGCAACCCATGTGAGCTTATAAGAATCTTATATGGGTGTGAGGGGTGGATTGAAAAATCCGTCCCGAGGGACGCTGTCCGGCATCACGAGGCTTGCCGAGTGATGCCGGACAGTGATCCCGAGGGACGGATTTTTCTATCCACCCCTCACACCCATATTGGATTCTTTTTCTTGCATACCTTCCATTTCTATTGCGAATTTTTAATGCTGCTGTCACTTCGGTTACCGACGTCCGCCATTTTGTGATGACACAACAGGAATGATTAGTGACGTCACGCATGACGACGCCGCGCATGTAATCAACCAGTGCATTTATCAAAAACGCGATTATACATTAGATTTGGGGTCGGAACACCAGGGTCAGAACATAAGTTTCTGTCCCAGGGTAAAATCACGGATTTCCTTGTCTGGTGTGCAAGAAAAGATTTTCTCTCACAGCCTCACTTAATATGTATTTACTCAAGTCAACATTTATTTGGTCATACCTATAACAAATGAATGTAATCAGAGACATGAGACGAAAAAATGGTGATGTTTGTAAAAAAGAAGTAAAGGAATGGTCAGGAACCGATACAATTTAACCAACACCACCCATCAGAGATACCAAAATGAAAGAAATGCAAACATTATATAACTAGACCCTAATTTAAACATCAATAGGAGAAAGCCTAAAGGACAGTTACTTTCCCCACAAAAAAGTAGAGTTTTGTGGGAAAGTGACTGTCCTTTTGGCTTTCCACTGTTGGGTTTTCCGTCGGGGTCTGGTTGTTTGGTGTTTGGGTTTCTTTCCCTTTGCTGTTTCTGATGGTTGGTGTGGGTTAATTGTATAGATTCCTGAATATTGCCTTCACTTCTATTTATTAAATTAGCATTGGAAAGTAGAAGTAAAACAAAGATCAGGAATTGATACAATTAACTTACTCCATCCATAAGAAAGTATTCATAAGAAAGATTGTAAAAATAATATTCTTTTCTGAGAAAAGTACTCTCAGATTTTGTTCTTTTTCCTGCTGCAGTCATCGATTGTGGTTTTTTGGTTAGAACCAGAGGCGGTTCTAACGACTAACCACAATCTATGGTTTTTAGCAAAGATAAGAAAAACATACATACCCTTGTAAATCCACTATTCTCTGTATATAAAGTGGGGTTTACACGGGTAATCAGTTCATGGACAAACCACTTAGATCCCGAACAGATGCTGTATATTGCAGCATCTTATCAGAGTACCACATTGATTTGAAATACAAATTCAGGTTATACACTAACTACTTGAAATACAAGATCGGGGTTTGCAAAAGAAACAACAACAAAAAAAACAAGAATTCAAGAATTTGCAGGGGTAGGGGCGCGGGGATGTGAAATGGTAAAAATAAAGAAAATTGAGTCTCTCCTTAAGGCAATTGAATTCTGTAATAGAATTAGAATGAGGTTAGAATGAGAAACAAGGATAAATTAGGCATTTTTTTTCTTATTTCTCCATTAAACCATATGTTGAGTGTACTTGTTAGAATCCTAAACATACGTTTTGAACAAGAAATAAAGAAATTATACTACATTTAATCTAATTACTCCTCGTTATCTCAAGATACGAGTTTCAATTATACACGGTAATTGTAGTATATTAATAGTTGTCCACTACAGAACAAAGTGCTAGTTAAGGCTGACACGATTAATCGTTCAATCGATTAATCGATCGATTAGTTCCACAAAAATGATTATCATTGCTGATTTGCTTTTAATCGATTACTTGATAGGTACAATTTTCTTCCCAAAGTTGTGCCTAAAATAGCTGGATGAGTGGCAAACAGTGCAGACCCTGAAAGAGACCCCGCATTCTGCGGCTTCTCATCTGGGTCTACACTGTTTGCTCAGGCCTGTCTGTTCAAATAATACATAGGATAAAGTGCAACATATGGTAGAGTCATGCTAAGAAGAAAGCCAGACAGGTAAAATTATGACAAACACCTTAGCGATTACTAATCGATTATCGATAGCAATGACATGACTGATAATCGATTATCTTTTCAGTTCCGATTAGCCAGCCCTAGTGCTAGAACAGTAAAATTCCGCTATTAAGACCACCTAAATTTAAGACTAAATCTGCTTTTAAAAGCTTACTGACAAGGTCCCAATCATATTTTCTTTGTAATTTCTACAACTAATGTCTCTTTTTAAGGGACCACCTTGGGACTGTTCAAAAGTGGTATTAAGACCACTTTTGAACAGTCTCAAAGGTGGTCTTAATATAGGCATTTTACTGAATTCCATTCCCTTTTCTATGCTTTTCTATGCTTATTATTATTTCATCTGTGATTTTTTACCTTAGACGTCTACTGCTGGGTGAAAATGAAGAATTGTTTTTACAGGAAATAAAATCTTCTCAATAATAAAGAAAATAGTTATTGTTTGCCTTCATTTCCTTGACTGATAAAGTCTTAGATCAAAGTTGGATCCCCAAAACACGCCTATACAATTTTGACCCCTTAAAACCCCACTTTTGTGACCGTGAGATGTCCGGCGTCGTTCGTGGTGCGTGCGTAAACTTTTCTTGTGAACACTCAAGAGGCCACAGTTTTGGTCCAATCATCATCAAACTTGGTCAGAATGATCATCGTGAGAATGTCTCAGTAAATTTCGAATATAGGTCGTGTCGGGTCAAAAAGTAGCTCAGTAGGTCAAATCAGAGAAAACATTTTGACACTATAGAGGCCACAATTTGGTCTAATCATCGTCAACCTTGCTTCGAATGATCATGCTGACAATATTTCAGTCAAGTTCGAATATGGGTCATGTCAGGTTAGTAGGTAGGTCAAATCATAGAAAAACCTTGTGAACACTATAGGGGCCAAAGTTTTGGTCCAATCACCATCAAGCTTGCTCAGAATGATCATCCTGAAAATATCTCGGTCAAGTTTGAATATGGGTCATGTCGGGTCAGAAAATATGTCAGTAGGTCAAATCATAAACAACTTATGAACTCTCAAGAGGCCACAGTCATCAAACTTGATCAGAATGATCATGTTGACAAGTATTCAGTAAAGTTCTAATATGGGTCATGTCAGGCTAGAAAGTAGGTCAGTGGGTCAAATCATAGGAAAATCCTGTGAACACTCTAGAGGCAACAGTTTGACAATGTCTCGGTCAAGGTCGAATATGGGTCATGCCATACCCAAAAGTAGGATGGTATATGGGTCATGTCGGGTAAAAAGTAGGTCAGTAGGTTAAACCATAGAAAAATCTTGTGAACACTCTAGAGGCCACAGTTTTGGTCAAATCATCGTCAAACTTGTTCATAACGATCATCTTGACTGTATCTCGGTCAACTTCAAATATGGGTCAGGTCAGGTCGGGTCAAAAAGAAGCTGAGCATGTCAAATCATAAAAATACCTCATGAACACTCTAGACGCAACAGTTTTGCCCCAGTCATCATCAAACTTGCTCAGAATGATCCTGTTGACAATATCTCGGTCAAGGTCACTGTAGCTATTTTTAAAAAAAAACTTCGTTATGACTCAAGTGCCTTCTTTTATTGACGAATAACTTCACACAAATGTTCAGTATGATAGTACGAGGGCTGATTGGTATATTTTGAGCCTCATATTAAAGGATTTGAGTTTTGCATATTGTATTATTTTTCAACATAATCCCCTTCAGTATCTATACACATTTGCCAGCGGTGTTTTAGGGCCTTCCTTTTCGCGGCTGTTCAGAAAGTCACCCACTACATATATCACGTCATCATCGGACTAAAAGTGGGAGCCTGAAATAGCCGTTTTCAGTTTTGCAAATAGATGAAAAAAAAGAAGTGAAGGCCATGATCAGGAATCGATACAATTAACCCACAGATCCCATCAGAGACACCAAAGGGAAAGACACACAAACATGAAACAACAGACCCAAAAGGAAACGCCAACATCGGAAAGCCAAAAGGACAGTTACTTTCCCACAAAATGGCCAACCGGCTATCCAGATCAAAATAATACAAGCAACACAAACATACAAAGACAAACCATTACAAAAATAAACCACGACAGAAGAATCTTGGTGGAGCGAGATCAGGTGAATAAGGCGGATGCTCAATCAATTTAAAACAGAAGTGAAGGCAATTATCAGGCATCGATACAATTAACCTACAGCTCCCATCTGAGACACCAAGGGAAAGAAACACAAACATGAAACAACTGGACCCTAATGGAAACATCACTATCGGAAAGCCAAAAGGACAGTTACTGTCCCGCAAAATGGCCAATTGGCTATCCAAAACAAAATAATATAAGCGATACACACATTCCAAGACAAGCCATAACAAAACTAAACCACGAAAGAAGAACCGCCTTGGAACGGTCAGTGAAACAAATTCCACTGGGGGGCTTAAATCGATTTTACGTGGCCACAATCCTCGCCCTTACTTCCGTCGCGATTTAGACAAATAATTTGTTCAGTCCGCACGAAGGCCTCCTAACTCATCTTTGCAACATCTCCGTGAACAATCGTGAATGGCAGCCATAGCGATGACAGACTTGTGGACAGGAGCACTGATCTAATAGAACAACACACCTTTAATGAGCTTTCCACGGCGCTTATGTTTAATTTTTTTCCGTAACTGCGTCAGAAGTGAAGTATAGTATGTGCCATTGATTTTTTGTCCCTTTTGGAGATCTATCAGCAGAATACCATATCCACCCCTGAAAACCAAGGCCATGGTTTTCCTAGCTGATAGAACAGTCTTTGCCTTTCCTGGTGGGGTGAGCCAGGGTGCTTCCATTGTTTTGGCCTCTGGGGTAGAAGGATGACCCATGTGATAAATCTCTGAAGAAAGTTTGCAGTATCTTACTCCAAAAGGTTAAGATTAGCACGCGATAATGTGCGCCTGGTATGCGTCTGATCAAATGTCAGAGGTCTTAGTACGCATCGAACTGAAAGATATCGAGAAATATTGCAAGATCCTCTGTTAGAATGGAATGTACTCTTTTCTGTGAATGCAAACTCTACTGGCTATATATAGTTCTGTGAATCGTCTGTCAGTCATAACAATATCATGGACTTCACTGACCATTTCTCGGGTTGCAACATTGACAGGCCTTCCAGGACGTGGGGGGGGGGGGGTCCATGCTCAAGAGTCTGTCTGCCGCGCTTAAATTCTGCCACCCACCTTTTCACTGTAGCATATGAATGGGCAGCTTTCCCTAGTGTTGCTACCATATCATTATGGATATCCTTGGGTGTTAAACCATGCAAACATTGGATCACTGCTCTTACACCGATTTTGTACATTCAGCAAAAGCTGCTTGTCTTGTTATTTTAGAGTGCTACCTCGTCGATATAAACTGACCAAATGAGATCAGTTCTTGGGTACGCGGCCCTATATGGTCAGGGACTAGCAGGACTTAACAAGAACATCCCTGCGTACCTCCTTCAATACGAGGTTCACAACATATCAATTAGTCCTCGTATCTCATTCTTTCAGTATGTTGGGATCAAGGTCAAGGTTCTTTTTGAAAAAAAGCATTTTCTTTAGTCTAGCCCCTACTTTTATTGATGAATTTAAATGTACTTTCAGGTAAACTTAGGTTATGATAATGTATCCAGCAAGTTAGACTTTCAGGGTCCTGTGTGCAATGGCATGGTCACTGTGGCGATTTTTAGAAAAACTTTGTCATTTCTCTAGCACCTACATTTATCAAAGCATTTTAGCTCACCTGACCGAAGGTCATGGTAAACTTATGTGTCTGTGAGTTGTCTTGCGTCGTCGTGCGTCGTCCTTCGTGCGTCGTCCCTGCGTAAAAGTTTCTTGGTTCAGTATAGTCTTTCAAACCGCAGTGAGACGTGACTGCACTTTTAATTTTGGACTAGACCGTGTTTTAGGTAAGTCGCCTCCAGCTGGGATTTTACATTGGGAGATATAGTTTTTTCTGAGATTCGTACTGCATCATACTATAACCACTTGGCCACGACTGCTACATAATGGCATTATCGAAAAAATATTTCTAATTTTAAAATCCTGTGAAAAAAGAAATCCGAAACCTGCTTCCCCTAAAATATGAAATAGTGTTGCCACGCTTGAACGTTGAACGGTCGTCGATAAACTATAGTGACATGCATAAATTAGCCAAATAGGCTATACGTTACATGAACAACTCCGTGGAATGAACACCCCCGCCCCCTGATTTCCACTTAATATAGAGTCAACTTGGGTTTACGGTGGTATACATTGTCTTTCATATTTCTGCTTTAAGACATAGGTTGTGGGTATTCGTTAGAACCGCCTGCTTGAGGCACACTCGCAGCCTATGTTTGCAATTAAAAATAAGATAAATATCACTAATTTTCATCAGAAAAGTAGCCATTGAGGCTACCGTAATGGTAAAATTAGATATAAAATTAGATTATCTAGGCTTGAATTTTAATGATTTTACTGATTTTCAAACACCAAATGTATTTACTCCGTCTGTACTGCTTAATCTAGAAACCATGGTAACGTACTGGTACGATTTTTGCACATGTTTTGACACAAAATAGATGGCTCGATTTCTTATCAATACAGTCCAGTTCCTTATCAAATCATTACGAAAACATGCCTACACCAATACATTGTAACCTTTATCGTCGAAAAAATGAAAAGTTTAAGATGAAAAATTGTGATATATTTTCTTATTTCTGCTACAAATATAGAATGTGAGTACTCGTTAGAGCGCCTCAACGAGGCGGTTCTAAAGAGTACCCACAATCTATATTTACGAGGCGGTTCTAACGAGTACCCACAATCTATATTTACGAGGCGGTTCTAACGAGTACCCACAATCTATATGTTAGAGCAGAAATAAGAACAAGAGGGCCCAATGGCCCTATATCGCTCACCTGTGTACAAGAAAATCATTAGTGTAGGAGACCACTTGACATTGCTACATGCTAAATATCTAAGCTCAGGCAAAGCGGTGTCCATGCTTATAAACCCTAACGGTTTCATTGGGTGACAGGGCTTGAGATGTAATTTCATCTCAATGTCTGGTAAAAGTCCCACAAAATTGGAAGAGACATCTTCAAATTGACCTATACAGTGTTCTCGGGGATGTAAAACCTCAAATCAAACAAAATGTGTGCCTTATGGTTTTGAAGAAAAAGATTTTTTTAAAGTTTTTTTCCAGTATAAGTCTATAGAAGCTAATGAGCCCTGGGGCTTGGCCAATTATGACCCAAAGGGCACGGTTGGCAGGATTTATGTAGGCGACCATTTTGTGTTGCTATATACTAAATTTCTAAGGTCTGTACTTCATGGTTTCAAAGAAGATGTTTGAAGCTTTTTCCATTATAAGTTTGTTGGAGTTAAGGGGCCACAGGATTTGGACCCCAGGGGCATGATTGGCAGGATTCATGTAGGTGACCACTCGACATTGCTACATGCTAAATACCTAAGCTCTGGGACTTACGGTTTCAGAGAAGATTTTTGAAGATTTTTTTCCCCATTTTAAGTTGTTTTTTTTTTTTCTTTTTCTTTTTTTTTCTTTTTTTTTTTTTCATTATAAGGGCCCTGTGGTTTCAGAGAAGAAGATTTTTGAAGTTTCTCCAATTGTAAGTCTATAGAAGCTAAAGAACCCTGGGGTGGGGCCAATTTGGATCCCAGGGGCATAACTGGCAGGATTTATGTAGGTGGCCTCTTGACATTGCAACATACTAAAAATCTAAGCTCTGGGCCTTATGGTTTCATAGAAGAAGATTTTTTAAGTTTTTTTCCATTATAAGTCTATTGGAGGTGATGAGCTCGGGTGTGGTCAATTTTGACCCCAGGGGCAGGGTTAACAGGATTTATGTAGATGGCTATTTTATGTTGCTAGATACTAAATATCTAAGTTCTGTGCTTCACAGTTTCTGAGAAGAAGATTTTTGAAGCTTTTTTCCATTATGAGTCTATGGGAGCTAAGGGGCCCCGGGGCGTGGCCCATCTGGACCCCAGGGGCATGATTAGCAGGAAATATGTAGGTGACCACTTGCCGTTGCTACATGCTAAATATCTAAGCTCTGGGCCCTGTGGTTTCAGAGAAGAAGATTTTTGAAGTTTTTTTTTCCATTATGAGTCTATGGGAGCTAAAGGGGTCCCAGATTGTGGCCCATTTGGACCCCAGGGGCATGATTGGCAGGATTTATGTCGGTGACCACTTGTCATTGCTACATGGTAAATAACTAAGGTCTGGGCCCTGTGTTTTCAGAGAAGAAGATTTTTGAAGCTTTTTCCATTATGAGTCTACGGGAGCTAAGTGGCCCCGGGGCGTGGCCCATTTGGACCCCACGGACATGATTGGCAGGATTTATGTAGGTGACCACTTGCCATTGCTACATGCTAAATATCTAAGCTCTGGGCCCTGTGGTTTCAGAGAAGAAAATTTTTGAAGTTTTTTTTTTTTCCATTATGAGCATATAGGAGCTAAGGGGCCCCGGGGCGTGGCCCTTTTGGACCCCAGGGGCATGATTTGCAGGAATTATGTAGGTGACCACTTGCCGTTGCTACCCGCTTAATATCTAAGCTCTGGGTGCTGTGGTTTCAGAGAAGAAGATTTTTTAAGCTTTTTTTAAATATGTGTCTATGGGAGCAAAGGGGCCCCGGCGCGTGGCCCATTTGGACCCCAGGGGCATGATTGGCAGGAATTATGTAGGTGACCACTTGCCGTTGGTACATGCTAAATATCTAAATGCTGTGATCTGTGGTTTCAGAGAAGAAGATTTATTAAGCTTTTTTTTTTTTCAATTATTAGTCTATGTGAGCTAAGGGGCCCCGGGGTGTGGCCCATTTGGACCCTAGGGGCATAATTGGCAGGAATTATGTAGGTGACCACTTGCCGTTGCTACATGCCAAATAACTCAGCTCTGGGCCCTTTGGTTTCAGAGAAGAAGATTTTTGAAGCTTTTTCCATTTCCATTATGAGTCTATAGGAGCTAAAGGGCCCCGGGGGGTGGCCCGTTTGGACCCCAGGGGCATGATTGGCAGGAATTATGTAGGTGACCACTTGCCGTTGCTACATGCTAAATATCTAAGCTCTGTGCCCTGTGGTTCCAGAGGAGAAGATTTTTGAAGCTTTTTGTTCTATTATGAGTCTATGGGAGCGAAGGGGCCCCGGGGCGTCGTCCATTTGGAACCCAGGGGCATGATTGGCAGGAATTATGTAGGTGACCACTGGCCATTGCTACATGCTAAATATCTAAGCTCTGGGCCCTTTGGTTTCAGAGAAGAAGATTGTTGAAGCTTTTTTTTTCAATATGCGTCTTTGGGAGCTAAGGGGCCCCGGGGTGTGGCCAATTTGGACCCCAGGGGCATGATTGGCAGGAATTATGTAGGTGACCACTTGCCGTTGCTACATGCCAAATATCTCAGCTCTGGGCCCCGTGGTTTCAGAGAAGAAGATTTTTGAAGCTTTTTTCCCTTATGAGTCTTTAGGAGCTAAAGGGCCCCGGGGCGTGGCCCGTTTGGACCCCAGGGGCATGATTGGCAGGAATTATGTAGGTGACCACTTGCCATTGCTACATGCTACATATCTAAGCTCTGGGCCCTGTGGTTTCTGAGAAAGGATTTTTGAAGCTTTTTTTCCATTATGAGTCTATGTGAGCTAAGGGGCCCCGGGGCGTGGCCCATTTGGACCCTAGGGGCATGATTGGCAAAATTTATGTAGGTGACCACTTGCCGTTGCTACATGCCAAATACCTCAGCTCTGGGCCCTGTGGTTTCAGAGAAGAAGATTTTTGAAGCTTTTTTCCATTATGAGTCTATAGGAGCTAAAGGGCCCCGGGGCGTGGTGCATTTGGACCCCAGGGGCAAGATTGGCAGGAATTATATAGGTGACCACTTGCCGTTGCTACCCTGCTAAATATCTAAGCTCTGGGCCCTGTGGTTTCCGAGAAGAAGATTTTTGAAGCTTTTTGTTCCATTATGAGTCTATGAGAGCGAAGGGGCCCCGGGGCGTCGCCCATTTGGAACCCAGGGGCATGATTGGCAGGAATTATGTAGGTGACCACTGGCCGTTGCTACATGCTATATATCTAAGCTCTGGGCCCTGTGGTTTCAGAGAAGAAGATTTTTGAAGCTTTTTTTTCATTATGAGTCTTTGGGAGCTAAGGGGCCCCGGGGTGTGGCCAATTTGGACCCCAGGGGCATGATTGGCAGGAATTATGTAGGTGACCACTTTCTGTTGCTACATGCCAAATATCTCAGCTCTGGGCCCCGTGGTTTCAGAGAAGAAGATTTGTGAAGCCATTTTCCATTATGAGTCTATAGGAGCTAAAGGGCCCCGGGGCGTGGCCCGTTTGGACCCCAGGGGCATGATTGGCAGGAATTATGTAGGTGACCACTTGCCATTGCTACATGCTAAATATCTAAGCTCTGGGCCCTGTGGTTTCTGAGAAGAAGATTTTTGAAGCTTTTTGTTCCATTATGAGTCTATGGGAGCAAAGGGGCCCCAGGGCGTGGCCAATTTGGACCCCAGGGGCATGAATGGCAGGAATTATGTAGGTGACCACTGGCCGTTAATACATGCTAAATATCTAAGCTCTGGGCCCTGTGGTTTCAGAGAAGAAGATATTTTAATTTTTTCTCATTGTAAGTCTATGGGAGCTATATGTTGCCATGGCAACCAGAATTCCAATCTGAACAGCCCAAAAACCTTATGCAGCCTTTCCCCCTACCTGATGATGCTTCGCATGAAATTTGATCAAGATTGACCATGGGGTATTAGAGATATACTTATTTGAAATTGTTTACGGACGCACGGACGGACGCACGGACGGACGCACGACGGACGGCGGACAAAAAGTGATCACAAAAGCTCACCTTGTCACTACGTGACAGGTGAGCTAAAAATAGGTTTACCCCTATAAACCCCAGTTATTATTACTGCTATTAAAACGCATGTGATTAAATATTGTGATAAAGTCTTTGAAAGATCAGGAAGAAATCTGTTTTGGTCTATAAAAAATTCGAATGAGGTTTTAAATAAATTGAAATCCAGACATTTTCGTGCTTCAAGTCTGTCTACTTACGATTTTTCCACTCTTTACACTACACTTCCTCATAATCTTATAAAAGAAAAGCTTAATGATTTAATTGAATGGGCTTTTCAAAAAGAAGATTCTCTCTATCTTGCATGTAATGTCAGAAATGCATTTTTCACTTCTAAAGAGCATAAGAATTATACACTTTGGTCATGTCAGAAAGTGTGTGATTCTCTCACCTTTCTACTTGACAATATTTATATTAGATTCGGTACTAAGTTATTTAGACAAATTGTGGGTATTCCGATGGGTACGAATTGCGCACCTCTTGTGGCTGACCAATCTGAAATTATTGAAGCTTTTAGCTCCACTTCTATATATTTAGATGATTTATTAAATATTGATAATACCTATTTCGATGGTTTGATCAGTCAGATTAACCCCCCAGAACTTCAGTTAAATAAAGCAAATTCTTCTGATACCGAGGCCCTGTTTTTGGATTTACATCTATCTATTGTAGATGGGTTTGTTTCGTGCAAAATTTATGATAAACGCGATGACTTTGATTTTGAGATTGTAAATTTTCCTTTTTTGGATGGTGATGTTCCTCGTGCGCCATCCTATGGCGTTTATATTTCGCAATTAATTCGATTTGCTAGAGTGTGTAGTCATGTAACTGACTTCAACACTCGTAATAAATTATTACATGTAACGGCTAAACTCCTTAATCAGGGTTACGGTACCATCAACTACGCAAAGCCTTTTCAAAATTTAATAGACGCCGTTCTGATTTAATTTCAAAATTCAATATTGGACTTAAATCTCTTCTGCAACAAGGTCTATCGGAACCCGAATTTTATGGTGACTTAGTATATAAATTCAGAAAAATATATAACCACAATGACTTCAGCACCCAATTTCGTAAAATCATTCTTCGATATAAAAAGATTGGGTACAACAAGGATGTTATACGACAGACTGCATGCATGGTAGTTAACCCAATCACGGTTGGCAACTTTGCTTCCCTCTTTAATTGCACGCCGGTGGGTCAGGCCTCAGATTCTATGACGGCTCCAACGTAAAGGCTTATTGAGAATTAGAGAGATCTAATTCAAGGTAATGTTGGTTGGTGCCTAATGCTCTGTCTCTGGTCGGACCCATCGGAGTCTAACTGTTGGTTTTCTTTTGCTCCAGCATTTCAGTGTTTTCTTGCTGTCGAGTCCTCACTGTTGTCTCACCTCTGTGGTTCTTTGATTTTTGTGTTCACGGAGATGTTGCACTGATGAGTTAGGAGGCCTTCATGCGGACTGAACAAATTATTTGTCTAAATCGCGACGGAAGTAAGGGCGAGGATTGTGGCCACGTAAAATCGATTTAAGCTCCCCAGTGGAAATCTTCCACTGACCGTTCCAAGGCGGTTCTTCTATGGCGGTTTATTTATGGTGTTGTTTGTTACTTACTGTGTGTATCACTTGTGTCTTTTTATTTTGGATGTCCATATGGCCGTTTTGTGGGAAAGTAACTGTCCTTATGGCCTTCCTTTGTTTAGGTTTCCATTTTGGTCTTGTCGCTTCATGTTTGTGTTTCTTTCCCTTTGGTGTCTTTGATGGGTGGAGTAAGTTAATTGTATCGATTCCTGATCTTTGTTTTACTTCTACTTTACTATATAAAAGTAGGGTTCGAGGGGGTCAAAATTATATAGGCGTGTTTTCTTGATGGTATCAAAACGTTCTTTGTATCTCGTTTGGTTCAAACCCTAGCGAGTTTTATAATGCCCAATTTTCTTCTAACGGCCCACACATTATATATCCTGCAGGACACATTTTTATAAGGCTAAACAAAAACAAAAGAAACAGTGATCCCTTTCCGGATCTCGATAACATTTCGTTTTGTTTCTCTCTTTCTTTTTCCTTTCTTTCTTTCTTTCTTTTCCTTTCCGTTTCTTTCTTTCTCTCTTTCTTTCTTTCTTTCTTTCCAAACAGTGTTAACTGGCGTCTATAAATCAGCATTTCATCCAGAAACCATACAACCATTACAAACATAACAAAGACTGTGCAGACCATGCGGTATAGAGATTACCAGGTTGGTGTCTTTTGATATCAAGTTTATCAGGCAAGGCTTCGAGAACGCTTGTAGAATCGCGAGGCTTGCCGAACGATTCTACATGCGTTCTTGAAGCCGAGCCTGATAAACTTGATATCACATGACACGAATCTGATATTCTATTTATCAGTTTATCCCCTTGTACATTTAGAAGCCTCCGTGGCCGAGTGGTTACGCTACTCGCCTTGTAAACCAGGGGTCGCAGGTTCAATTCCGGGCTTCTCCAGACTTTCGGATGAGTCTTTAAACCGAGGTCCCGTCTCCGTATGACCTTAGCTGTTTGTGGGACGTAAAACTGAAACACTCACTCACTCCCCTTGTACATTCTTAATTTAGCAATTTACGGTCAGTTATTGATGGTCCTCAGTGCGTCCAAGCATTCTGGTGGTCGGTATATTTAGTATCAGCTGACCATGTTTTTCCTATGATATTTGTTTTTCCAGTAATATTGCCATTTTTCCCCAGTAACAATAATTTTTTTGTCATTTTCCACTAGTCCGGTTCATTCATAAAAGTGCAATGTCACGTTAACGTGATAAAGCTCACTTGTCCTGAGATAGCATATCTTTATCAGGTCAATGCGTTACAATGCAATTTATGCAGGGGGTAACTGATAAAAAGTTATATTTTACACTGGTCAAATCCTGTTGGGTCGATTGTTTAGATCCAGAGCTGTTTTGATTAAACGTTAAATTCCCGTGCTATTAGCAAACAGTTTAGATCCTGATCAGAAGCCCCCGTTCTGATCTGGGTCTACATTGTTTCCCAATGTCTCAGTTCTTGCGCCATGTCAGTGTTTAACAATAAGCTTTCTTTTATCAGTTACTCCCTATGTTAATTGCATTGTAACACATTTACCTAATAAAGATATGCTATCTCAGAACAAGTGAGCTTTTACAGGTCAACGTGACACTGCACAGCCGGTCTCGATAGCTCAGTCGGATGCGCGTCAGACTGGTGATCAGGAGAACGCGGGTTCGATACCTGCCGGGGTAGGCAACATTCTTACGTAGAGATTGATCATGAAATCTTTTCTACGGTCATTCTCTCCCTGCCGCTGATTCAAGAAGGGCAGTTGTCAGTTTCTGGCGAAAGAATGTGCAATGTACTGGTCAACCGGTTACGTATAAGCCTGCCCAGGAAAAGTGTGGATAGGTAAACTGACCGGCTCAAAATGACTTAAAATAGTGTTGACTGGGTCGTTCAACCCCAATACAAACGAATAAGTGACATTGCACTTTTATGAATGAACCGGACTACTGGAAAATGGCAAAAATGTCATTTCCGGAAAAAATGGAACCATTACTCAAAAAGAAACATAGGAAACAATACGGTCGGCTGATACAAAATATATATTGACCGATTATTGTGCGCCGGATTGTTGGGACGCACTATGGACAATCGGTAACTGATCGAAAATTGCCAATTTAAGAGTGCACAAGTGAAAAACTGATTAATAGAATAATGTTTTGTTTTGTTTGATTTGAGGTTTAA
Organism: Lucinisca nassula; assembly: GCA_963580285.1. Classification (NCBI taxonomy): domain Eukaryota; kingdom Metazoa; phylum Mollusca; class Bivalvia; order Lucinida; family Lucinidae; genus Lucinisca; species Lucinisca nassula. The sequence goes on along the minus strand of OY757023.1, from coordinate 4,020,834 downwards.
CGTCCCCGTCAACACTGTAAAGGTCATTTTGGAGATGTTGCTTCCAATTTTGTGGGATTTTTACCCGACATTGAGATGAAATTACATCTCAAGCCCTGTCGCCCAATGAAACCAATAGGGTTTATTAGCATGGACGGTCCGCCTCGCACCGCGGTTCCTGGACAGGCTTAGATCCTCTAAGCGGTTTACCAGTACTAGTGTGCGGGCCGGATTCTGAGCTCTGCGTGGAAGCATCATGCAGCCCATATATTTCTTCAAGCCCCTATGGGCGGGGGCCGGATATAGAATAATGTAAAATTTCGCTATTAAGACCACCTAAATTTAAGACTAAATCTGCAATTTAAAGCCTACTGAGACGATTTCAGTTCTTTCTTTGTGTGTTCTACACTCAGGTTATCCAAATGAAAGACCACCTTTGGGACTGTTCAAAAGTGGTCTTAAAGACCACTTTTGAACAGTCCCAAAGGTGGTCTTCATATAGGAAATTTACTGTGCTAGATTTTTCATTAGATATCTAGTTTATCAGGCTCGGCTTCGAGAACCCATGTACAATCGCTCGACAAGCCTCGGGATTCTGCAACTGTTCCCGAAGCCTTGCTTGACGAACTTGATATCAAAAGACATGAACCTGGTATTCTCTATTAACACAGCACACTGACATCACAGAGATAAGAATAGCACATCTAATTTCTATAAATAACCATTACCTGGTATTCTGTATTTACACAGCACGCTGACGTCACAGAGATAAGAATAGCACATCTAATTTCTATAAATAACCATTACCTGGATTTCCTATAAATCAGTGTTAATCACGTGGACACAATAAATCGATCCCAAAATAGAAGTGAAGGCAATGACCAGCAATCGATACAATTAACCCACAGCTCCCATCAGAGACACCAACGGGAAAGAAACACAAACATGAAACAACAGACCCTTATGGAAACATCAATAGCGGAAAGCCAAAAGGACAGATACTTTCCCACAAAATGGCCAATTTGATATCCAAAACAAATAACAACCGATACAAACCATAACAGAAATAAACCGCGACAGAAGAACCGCATTGGAACGGTCAGTGAAACGAATTCCACTTGGGGACTTTAATAGATTTTGCGTGGCCACAATCCTCGCAAACCCTAAACACCTGTTTTGGGGGTTTGGAAACACATCAAGAAAACAAATCCGTGTAACTAAGACCCCTCTAAACCCCACTTTATATAAATAAAAGTGAGATTTATGGGGATCTAGATTATTTCCGTTATTTTTCCCCAAAAAAACATAGGTTGTGCGTACTCGTTCGGACCGCCCCAATAATTGGCCCCCGCCCATCGTGGCTTGAAGAAACAGATTGGCTACATGATGCTTCCATACAGAGCTGAAACAGACGGCACAAGAGTACTGGTAAACCGCTTAGAGCATCTATTCCTGCCCAGGCAAAGCAGTGCGAGTACATGGTCATAAACGTTATTAGTTTCATTGGGCGACAGGGCGTGAGATGTCATTTCATCTCAATGTCGGGCAAAAGTCCAACAAAATCGGAAGCAACGTCTCCAAAATGGCCTATACAATGTTGACGGGGACGTTAAACCTCAAATCAAACAAGCTTAACCGCTTCAATAAGGCGGTTGAGCACCCATAAACTATGTTTAAAGTAAATCTAGGTAGTGGTTGAGGTTGAGGCGGTTCTAATGAGCAACCACAACCTATGGGTACTCGTTAGAACTGCCTCAGTGAGGTTGAGGCGGTTCTAACGAGCACCCAAAACCTATATTGGAAGTAGAAATAAGGAAAATATCACAGTCTGTGCCTTATATACTCGAATATTATTTCTGACACCATTTGGGACACCATTTTCCCACATGGAAATGTTTTCCAAGTGAGACAGACACAAACTGAAATACTAATCTACACAGGTTAGAGAAGGTTTTGAGTCTCCAGATATAGAAACTATGAACTTCCTTGGTCTAATGGGTAATAGCGCTGACTCTTAATCACTGAAATACTAATCTACACAGGCTAGAGAAGGGTTTGAGTCTCTAGATATAGAAACTATGAGCTTCCGTGGCCTAACGGGTACTAGCGCTGACTCTTGATCACTGAAATACTAATCTACACAGGTTAGAGAAGGGTTTGAGTCTCTTGATATAGAAACTATGAGCTTCCGTGGCCTAACGGGTACTAGCGCTGACTCTTGATCACTGAAATACTAATCTACACAGGTTAGAGAAGGTTTTGAGTCTCTAGATATAGAAACTATGAGCTTCCGTGGCCTAATGGGTAATAGCGCTGACTCTTAATCACTGAAATACTTATCTACACAGGTTAGAAGGGTTTTGAGTCTCTAGATATAAACTATGAACCTCCGTGGCCTAATGGGTAATAGCGCTGACTCTTAATCACTGAAATACTAATCTACACAGGTTAGAGAAGGTTTTGAGTCTCTAGATAGAGAAACTATGAACTTCCGTGGTCTAACGGGTAATAGCGCTGACTCTTAATCACCGAAATAATAATCTACACAGGTTAGAGAAGGTTTTGAGTCTCTAAATATAGAAACTATGAACTTCCGTGGTCTAACGGGTAATAGCGCTGACTCTTAATCACCGAAATAATAATCTACACAGGTTAGAGAAGGTTTTGAGTCTCTAGATATAGAAACTATGAACTTCCGTGGCCTAATGGGTAATAGCGCTGACTCTTATAGGCATTTATTCTGTAACAGTAAAACACACCGTGTGTCCATAATTGTTTTATTGCCCCCCTGTGATATACTGACTATAGCAGATCAAAGGCAACCCTTAATGGGGTGATAAGTAGCTCTTGTTGAATCCCCTGACTGAGACACTTAAGGGGAAAATCAATAATGTACATCAGTCAACAGTAAATAATTGATTGATTTTCCCCAATGCGGCCCCTTACCTGTTGAAGACAGAGGACTTCTCTCCAGTGAGCACTGAGGGCTACATAATATTATGTAATGAAATGATAGTCCTCAATAATCAAGAATAGATGCCTTTAATCACTAAAATACTAATCTATACAGGTTAGAGAAGGTTTTGTGTCTCTAGATATGGAAACTATGAGCTTCCGTGGCCTAACGGGTACTAGCGCTGACTCTTAATCACTGAAATACTAATCTACACAGGTTAAAGAAGGTTTTGAATCTCCAGATATAGAAACTATGAACTTCCACGGCCTAATGGGTAGTAGCGCTGACTCTAAATCACTGAAATACTAATCTATACAGGTTAGAGAAGGTTTTGAGTCTCCAGATATAGAAACTATGAGCTTCCGTGGCCTAATGGGTAATAGCGCTGACTCTTAATCACTGAAATACTAATCTACACAGGTTAGAGAAGGTTTTGAGTCTCTAGATATAGCAACTATGAACTTCCGTGGCCTAATGGGTAATAGCGCTGACTCTTAATCACTGAAATACTAATCTACACAGGTTAGAGAAGGTTTTGAGTCTCTAGATATGGAAACTATGAACTTCCGTGGCCTAATGGGTAATAGCGCTGACTCTTAATCACTGAAATACTAATCTACACAGGTAAGAGAAGGTTTTGAGTCTCCAGATATAGAAACTATGAACTTCCGTGGCCTAATGGGTAGTAGCGCTGACTCTAAATCACTGAAATACTAATCTACACAGGTTAGAGAAGGTTTTGAGTCTCTAGATATAAACTATGAGCTTCCGTGGCCTAATGGGTAATAACGCTGACTCTTAATCACTGAATACTAATCTACACAGGTTAGAGAAGGTTTTGAGTCTCTAGATATAGAAACTATGAACTTCCGTGGCCTAATGGGTAATAACGCTGACTCTTAATCACTGAATACTAATCTACACAGGTTAGAGAAGGTTTTGAGTCTCTAGATATAGCAACTATGAACTTCCGTGGCCTGATGGGTAATAACGCTGACTCTTAATCACTGAAATACTAATCTACACAGGTTAGAGAAGGTTTTGAGTCTATAACTAGAGACTCAAAACCTTCTCTAACCTGTGTAGATTAGTATTTCAGTGATTAAGAGTCAGCGTTATTACTATATAACTATGAGCTTCCTAGGCCTAACGGGTAATAACGCTGACTCTTAATCATTGGGTCTCACAGTGCTGTGGTTCGAGCCTTGCTCGGTTCACATGTGAGACGCCAAGTTCTGCAACAGAACGCCAGGTGGTTTATCTCCGGGTATTCCGGTTTTCGTCCACCTCCGATTAACGATCGGCTCCAAAAAAGTGAAATAATCTTGCAAGGGTCGCAAAAAATATATAGATATTGTTTGGTAGTCCCAATTCGGTTGCATATTTATATTCATCACGTGAACAACTCTGTGAAATGAACACCCCGCTAAACCTCACTTTATATAAAGAAAACTGGGTTTTAAGGGCATTTATTAATTGATTATTCTATATTACACAAGGTCAACCAATATTAAAAAATCATAAATCATGTTTGTAATTGCATCAATTAATAAAATTGTAATTAATCAAGTAATTTCGTATTGGCCCAGTTACAGGTCCTCGGTCAGCTGTATTGGCCTCGGCCTTCGGCCTCGTGCCAATACAGCAGACCTCGGACCTGTAACTGGGCCAATACGAAATTATTTGATTAATAACATTATAATACATTATTATATACTTATTGCTGCTCTTAAACATAGGTTGTGTGGGGGTACTCGTTAGAACCGCCTCACTAAGGAGATTCTATCGAGCAGTCCTATGCTTGAAGTATCAAGAAGAAAAATATTACGGATTTTCATTAGAAAAGTAGCCATTTTGGAGATGTAATAAAATGCATTATGTCGTACGGGTTTGTCATCACGAAAACACGCCTTTATAATTTTGACCCCCTTGAACCCCACTTTTATACAGTAAAACTGGGGTTTACAGGGGTAAACCTTATTTTCCTTAAAATATACAGTGTGGGTACTCGTTAGAACCGCCTCGATTAGGCGGTTCTAACGAGTTTGTGTGTGTGAATTCGGGTTTAACGTCGCTTTCAACAATTTTTCAGTCATATCGGGTTTAACGAGTATGTGTGTGTGAATTCGGGTTTAACGTCGCTTTCAACAATTTTTCAGTCATATCACGACGGTGTCTGGTTGCGACAGGGAGCTCAATGCTCACTTTTATAGTGCTGCCTCACTGAAGTATCATGTCCAATACACATTACATGATACCACACCCAGTCACATTATCCTGACACTGGATCGACCAGTCCTAGCTCTACCCCGTAAATCTGAGTGCCAAGCGAGGAGCAGCTAGTACCATTCTTAACGACTTTGGTATGTCGCGGCCCGGGATCCGGAACCCGTGACCTCCCGTTCCCCGGAGCGGACACTCTACCAACTGAGCTATCGGGGCCGGTAGGTTCTAACGAGTTACCACAATCTATATTTTGAGCAGAAATAAGAAAATACATGTATCACAATTTTTATCTTAAACGTTTCATTTTTTCGGCGATAAAGCGGCAATGTATTTGTATAGGCGTCTTTTCGTAATGTACTGTAATGTGATCATTTTTGCGCATTCAAATTTTACATACATGTATTATACATCTAAACTGGTTATTATTGCGAGTACTTTCAGGTTGGATAAAATTTCACAAACAAACCTCGTAAGTGATAATTATACATTAACTTTGATATCACCTTTCACTTTACAAATTTAGGCCCCCACCCATTGGGGCTTGAAGAAATCAATGGGCTGCATGATGCTTCCACGCAGAGCTGAAACCGACCGCACACGAGTACTGGTAAACCGCTCAGAGGATCTAAGCCTGCACAGGTAATGTGGTGCGAGTCGGACAGTCAATGTTTATAAACCCTATTGGTTTCATTGAGCAACAGGGCTTGAGATGTCATTTCATCGCAATGTCGGGTAAAAGTCCCACAAAACTGGAAACAACGTCTCCAGAATGACCTATACAGTGTTGACGAGGACCTTAAACCTCAGACAAAGAAACAAACTTTTCAAACTTTATCCCAATTAAACTTTATCCCAATTTGACTGGACTTGAAGAAATACATATGGGCTGCATGATGCTTCCACGCAGAGCTGAATCCGGCCCGCACACTAGTAAGAGGATTTAAGCCTGTCCAGGAAACGCGGTGCGAGGCGGACCGTCCATGCTACTAAACCCTATTGGTTTCATTGGGCGACAGGGCTTGAGATGTCATTTCATCTCAATGTCGGGTAAAAGTCCCACAAAATTGGAAGCAACGTCTCCAAAATGACCTTTACAGTGTTGACGGGGACGTTAAACCTCAAATCAAACAATAACAAACAAAATTTGACTGGAATAAATATGTTTCCTCACAAACTTTGGTTTGCCCCCACCCATCGGGGCTTAGAGAAATAGATTGGACTGCACGATGCTTCCACGCAGAGCTGAAACCGACCACACACGAGTACTGATAAGCCTCCAAAGGCAAAGTGGTGCGTGTCAGTCAGTAGTGCATATAAACTCTATTGGCTTCATTGTGCGGAAGGGATAGAGGTGTCATTTAATCGCCACCTAAATAGTGTTGACGGGGACGTTAAACCTCAAATCAAACAAACAAATGGATTCTTTGGCGGTGAGAAATTAAAATATTCTCCACTATTATTATTTCCTTAAATATTATCTCCCATCTTGACTCGATTAAAAAACTGGTTATTTTACCATACAAACTTTGCATACCGGCCCCGATAGCTCAGTTGGTAGAGTGTCCGCTCCGGGGAGCGGGAGGTCTCGGGTTCGATCCCGGGCCGCGACATACCAAAGTCGTTAAAAATGGTACTAGCTGCTCCTCGCTTGGCACTCAGATTTACGGGGTAGAGCTAGGACTGGTCGATCCAGTGTCAGGATAATGTGACTGGGTGTGGTATCATGTAATGTGTCTGGGACATGATACTTCAGTGAGGCAGCACTATAAACGTGAGCATTGAGCTCCCTGTCGCAACCAGACACCGTCGTGATATGACTGAAAAATTGTTGAAAGCGACGTTAAACCCGATTTCACACACACACACACACACACACACACACAAACTTTGCACGTGCAAAAGCAGTCTTTACATTGCTGTTATTATTCCTTCACATATTTTATCCCAACCTGGCTTGACATTATAATGGCCATTTTCCTCTACAATCCATGAACGTGTATAATTCATAAAAGTGTTCTTAACAACAAGCTCCATCTTGCTAATGTCAACCTCTTCCTTCATGATCAAAATCACAGGCTTTCCTGTTGTTTTGGCTTCGGATATCTCCATGTTACAATAGGGACTTTTGCAATAGCTCTCTGAAACGACAGCCAGAAACACGGCAGACTGTTCAACACAACGCTCCATTTCATTTAAATAGTTGCGTCCGGGTACAAAATGTAGGTCGCCCTCACATACCAGCTCTCTGTCAACGTCAGTGTAGGCACGTAAATGTCGCTGAAAGCAAAGACAAAAAGAGATAAGAAGGCAATGCAATATTCATGATTCACTTGTAAAACACGGAACTCGTAATAATGTAGCAAGGACAAAAGGCTTTATTATACCTCAACAATATGTATTAGCTATTATAGAATTCTGATTGGTCGAGAGCATGCCACGCGCAGGGGCAAAAATTACCATATTCCCTGCAATATTCCTGTCTAACGTCACTGATCAAAAGTACAAAATGCACATTTTATCATTTAAGTCTTATGTTTGTGTTAAAAAACTTATTTTTCCCCATATTTTGAAGCATTCACTGAGTCAAAATTCGGTATTCACCTTATTTGCGTTATCTGCTAGTTCCTAGTCTGAAGGTTATCAGTGTTGGAAAAACAGGTAACCAGACCCCCTGACCTTAAAAGGTCAGGGGTGTCTGGTTACCTGTTTTTCCAATATTGACAATGTGCAAGCTGGGAGCCAGCAAATAATGCAAATATGGTGAATTGTAAATCGTCATACTCCCCTCACACAAGTACGGAACCCGGGAAGGGTCATGAATTGTTTTAATATGTTGTGCGAACAAGATATTAATTTTTGCGAACAAGATACAGTCTAACTTCAATAGCTCGAACACCTTTGAGACCTCGAAAATCTGTTCGAGGCAGGGGGAGTTCGAGCAACTGAGGGTTACTGCTAGGAGGCATAACGAGATACTTTTAGACATCTTTTCGGTGTTCCATAAGGAATATGTATGCTGTGTGTACTCATTAGAATCGTCTCACCGAGGCGATTCTAATGAGTACACACAGCATACATTTGTAAGATAAAAGACTAAAATCTCCTTAATTATCCCCCACTAGTTCTTATGTAGAGGATTTCGCAAGGGACTCAAGAACGGGTTCGACTCATCCATGGTAAACGAACCATCGGTGTTCTAGCCATCGAAGTTCTACTGTAATATCGTGTCCGCACAAGATAATATCCTGTGCGGACAACATAATTTATCTTGTGCGGACAATATATTATTTTGTGCGGACAAGATAATATCTTGTTCACACAACTTAATATCTTGTGCGCACAAGATATTATCTTGTTCGCACAACATATTATCTTTTTTGCACAACATAGGTCTTGGGAAGTTGTGCGCACAAGATATTATCTTGTGCGCACAACTTATAAAAAGAAAAAAAATCATGTACCTTCCCGTGTTCCGTACACAAGGGCACTAAATGAATATTAACCTATTTTTGGTTTATAGAATATCCCGCCTACAATAATGAAAGTGCAATCAAAATTAAGGAGTGCCAGTCTGAGCTATTTTTGGAAGTTGATGCTGACATGCTTTGCAAACAGCGAAGACTCTGATCAGGCACCGCGTTCTGAGCCATGGCTTGCAATTTCGTCTCTAAATTGGGGTAGGATGAAGAATGCGGCTCTGTGATATATTATCGTTCATAGCTCCTTGCGGGTCATAGCAAGATTAATTCCACAGCTTGTCAACTGACCAGTCTTTGAAAACTGCCATTTCTTGGTCACCTCTTTTGTGTTTCTGTGACAATTGTTGTTGGTTGACAACTGACATATTTTGACTACTGTCTTTTCTGTGACAAATGTCATTGCTTGACAACTGCCATCGCTTGACACATACTATTGATTGACAGCTGCCAATATTTGACAACTGCCTTTTCCGTGACAACTGCTATTACTTGACTACTCTCATTTGTTGACAACTGCCGTCATTCAATGACACTCGTCTTTCATTGACAACTACCATTCCTTGACAACAGACTACCCTTTATAACAACCATAATTTCTCCACAACAGCCCTTTCATTACAGCAGCAATTCATTGAAAGCTGCCATTCCTTGACAATTGTCTTTCATTGGCAACTGCTTTTTCATTGACAACTGAAATTGCATGGTAACTGCCATTGTATGGCAACTGACATTCTTGACAAAGGTCATTCGTTGACAACGGTCATTCCTTGACAACTGAGGTCACATGACAGTTGTCTTTTCCTGAGGCATGGCAGAATGGTTCACCAGATGCATAAAACGCCAAGAGAGCCCCGCCAAGCGAATTTGTGTCTTCGAGCATTCCGTCATGACAAATTTTAACTGCGCATGCCCAGCCATTCAGAGGGGCCAGGGATATGGCTTTCTGTCTGAAGGTTCCTCTTGATTCACTGCTTGTATGAGTGAGCAGCGAAGGTTCTGGCGAGACTGCGCGGATGCGCAGGCTCGCCTGAACCTTCGCTGCTCGCATAGGCGATAAGTACAAAAATCGCTTGGCGGGGTCCAGATGCATAAAACGCCAAGAAGCTGTTGGATTTGGGTGAACTGTTTTAAACTCTGGTAGCTTGTCTTAAAAGCATCCTTATGCTAGATCTTGAAAGTCGATTAATCAATTAATTCATGAAGAAAACAACTTGTATTAACAATGTTTATCATATGACGACGCTTCTGGGAATGTAATTACGCCATGTAATAAATTCGATAATCCACTAGTGGATTAAATATGCAAATTAGTTAGATACGCCCCGTAACGTTACATGTAAAACATCCTTAACGACGTCGCGTTTACTTATGGCGGAATATTACCATTTTTGTGATCGTGAATAAATGCGTTTTAAATGTAATATGATAAATAGAATCTTGCATTCGTGTTCATGTATTATTGATGTATTCATGTATCGGCAAAGCCTCACATTTTATCTTATGCCTCAACTCGTTTAATAACTTCAATAATACATGAACACTCATGTAAGATCCTCCATGTCAACAATTTATTAAACTCGTCGAGGAAAAGGGATAAAATGCTCGGCACAGCCTCGCATTTTATCCCTTTTCCTCAACTCGTTTAATAAATTCAATAATACATGAACACTCATGTAAGATCCTCTGTTTACATAGTTTTCAGTAAACGCCATAAAAATTATGACAGAGAAAAATTCAGCTTTCCGAGCAAGACAAGTTATTTTGATGATTAGATCATTCTTTATCCGTATGATAGTCAGTTGGATGCGCGTCTGACTGGTGACTGGTGATCAGCATGCAAGTCGTGAGTTCGAAACCTTCCGGGTTGGCAACATTAAATCTTAAAATTGATCATGAATTATTTTCTATGGTCAGTCTGTTCCTACCTCTGATTCAAGAAGACTTTTTTTTTCAATTTTGTTCGCTTTTACGGTCCTTTCATAATAATTCTGCTGATATCGGCCCGATCGTTAATTACAGTTGGGTGAAAACCGGAATACCCGGAGAAAAATCAAATGACATTCCGCTGCAGAACTTGGCGTCTTATATATGGCCCAAGCGAAGCGCGAACCATAGCGATGAGAGACCGCAGCGATGACAGACCTAAAGATTAAGAGACAGTGTTCATACCCATAAGGCCATAGAAAGGCAATCGTCAGTTCTTGCGAAACAAAGGGCACTGTATAATACCCGTATGGTCTCTGAACTTTCTGAGTAATGCGTTAGGTATCTTGATTAATGTTTCAAAATGCCTGAATAATCATATTGATGTATTAAATATACATAATAAAATAATGATTTGTTTTACCCGGAGTGGTTGTCGAACATGCTGAGCAACAAATGGAGCGTCTTCACTGCAGTAAGATAGAAACACCGGAAACCTGCATCCTGTATTCTCTTCTTGTATCAGACGTAACTGGTCCGTTAATTTCTTTTGTAGCTTCCTCCGTCTGTATCTCTTACAGAAACCGATGGTAGCTGCCACAGTAACGGCTATACCCACAAGAGAAAAGATTGTTGATAGTAGTATAGTCCTGAGTTGTCGTGCGGCGAGTTCACAATCTTCCTGAGCGGCATCAACCCCAGCATCAATCATAGATATGTGACGTCCCTTTGACGTACAGTGGTATGTTTGTCTATCACTGGTGAACAGCGGTGATTTGGCAAACCATTTTTGAAAGTCCAGGGACTGACAGTCACAGGAGAAAGGATTCCCTTCGAGAAGAACATGGAGGCTCCCTTTGTTGTTGTTAGTCATTGTCCGTCCGTCCGTCTGTTTCTTATATAGCGTGTCAATTGCATTCATTGACTCTGAGTCCAAGAATTGTATCTGATTGGACCGAACATCAAGAGTTGTTAGATTGTCAAGATGAGTAATGGTGAAATGAATTTGTGTGAAAACATTGTTGGCTATTCTGATTTCTTCGAGATGAGGGTTGGACAGAAATATTTCTACAGGAAGACTAGAAAGTCTGTTTGATGTCAGATCAACAGATGACAGAACTGTATTATTCTGAAATAGCACTGACGGAATCTCGCTAAGTTTATTGTAAGATAAGTCCACCTTCTCCAAAATAGGGGAATATGCCAAGGTTCTTTGATTTATAGTTGTGATGCTATTATGAGATATCTCAATATGTCGTAAGCCTATAAGTCGGTATTGTGACCCAAAGAGAAATTCCCATGCTGGGATCACATTGTGTGAGAACGTCAGTTCTTTAACGTTGCTACTTAGCAATAGTTGACAGTTTGAAATATGCATGCCAGATGTAGAAGTAATCAGTTCATTAGCATGTACAGTCGTAGTCATAAGAAAGTCACCTCCTGGAACAAGAGACCTGGCGTAACTGTCGACACATGAAATTTGTTGCAGCCATATAGCAAAGTTATGAGTTCTACTTATATCAACAAACTTCAATGATTCACAAGACAACCAGTAGGGCCGAACTTCAATTCTTATACTACTATCATGCATGATAAGAGCTGCCAAAGTTTGACATAAACCTCTATCATTAGCAAAGTTAAAAGTGATATCCATATAACTGATGTCTAGAAATTGAAGTGGCCTCGTAGATAGATCATCAATTAAGTCTTGGTCTAACACTAAAGTAGTTTCAGACTTGGAAAGATTGAGATGAGTGAGTTTAGGCAGGTTTGTCCTGACAGAAAACATGTTCCGTAGTGCAAACATTGAAATCCCCCAGCCAGAAAGGTCTACAGAAGTCACGTTAGCTAAACTGGAGAATGCTTCTCTAGTAAAGCTCAAGTAAGGGCGAAGTGACAATTTTCGATTGAGAACTATAGTTTGTAACTGTGAAAGACAGTCAAGGTCATCGTCGAAGAGGGAAACATATTCATTAGCAAACGTTATTGTGAGGTTATTCACGTTGTCCCAGCTGACTTTACAGAAACGTCTCCTATCGAAAATCTCACCAGAGTAATCAATCTCTTTCAAGACAACAGCTTGTATGTGTCCAGGCACAGTGTCTGGTATCCAGCCTGTACACGTGATCTCTGACATCTCACAGCTGCAGTTGCCTGGGCAGCCGGAAACGGAGGCAGGTTCCAGTGTTGTAATGGTGGACGTTACAGGTGAAATCAGGATGAACGTTGTCGAGCATATCAACTGAAATTATAAAAACTTCCTAATCACTAAATATTTATTTCTATTATTTTTTATTTTATTTTATTTTTTTTTTATTGCAATGCTTAACAGCGATTGCCGGATGATGTGATAGGGCGGACTGGAACTGATATTCTTGCACACCAGATACGGAAAGCCATAGTTTTAGCTGGGACAGAAATTTTGTTCTTGCACACTAGACAAGGAAATCCGCGATTTTTCCCTGGGATAGAAATTTATGTTCTGACCCTGGTGTTCCGACCCCAAATCGAATATAATCGCGTGTTCGATAAATGCACTATCTATCTTCTTATACTGAGTCGGTCATATCTGGCCATTACCTCAGTTGCACTGGTTGATTACGACCTTGTGTGCGCCTTCGTTAAGGTTGACGTCATGCACGATCCGTGACGTCACTTTACATTCCTGCAGTGTCAACACAATATGGCGGACGTTGGTAACCGAAGTGACTGCAGCGTTGAAATTCCGCGCTAAGAAATGGAAGGTATGCCAGAAAAAGAATCCAATATGGATGTGAGGGGTGAAAAGAAAAATCCGTCCCTCGGGATCACTGTCCGGCATCACTCGACAAGCCTCGTGATGCCGGACAGTGACCCTTGGGACGGATTTTTCTATCCACCCCTCACACCAATATAAGATTCTTATATTCTAACCCTAGGAGTTGCATAAGACGAGCGCTGCAGAGCGCTTTGTAGCGCTTCGCTATGCAACGGTGCATTTCCGAATATCGCTTCGTAGCACTTCGTAACAGTGTCTGGAGCTGCCTCGCTCTCTGAAATATAACGTTGCATGGCAACCAGACGAAACAAAATGGAGGCGCCCGACGTGTGCGTGTCCGTGAGTCCGATGTATTCAGTCTCCGTCTCGTAAGCCATTGTATGATTGTTTTCTCTATTTGAATGATGCGCATTGTGAAGAAATGGCAACAGAAAACAAAACCGGTCACTGAAGTGAACACCGCAATTTTTACCGAGAATTTCCCCGGTTTGAAAATCGTTCAGTGTTGGCAGATAGTTTAGAAAGCGCCTGCATTAAGCGGTGCGTTGCATAGCACGGACAAATCGCCATATAGCGCTTCAATAAAGCACTCGCCTTATGCAACACTCACATGGGACAGGGTAATAGGCCTATCGATTAATCTCGCGTGTTTCATAAATACACTGGTTCAATAAGACCTCAAATGCTCCGTCGTTAATGTTGGCGTCACAGCACGTTACGTGACGTCACTAAACATCATTGTAGTGTCATCACAATATGGCGGTCGTGGGCAACCGAAGTGACTGCAGTATTAAAATCCACGCTCAGAAATGAAAGGTTTTCAATAAAAAAAGAAACCTACATGTACATGGGTGTGAGGGGTGAATAGAAAAATCTGTCCCTCGGGATCACTGTCCGGTATCACTCGGTAAGCCACGTGATGCCGAACAGTGACCTTCGGGACGGATTTTTTCACCCACCCATCACATCCATGAAATATTCATCGAGGTCTAACTGTTGGTTTTCTTTTGATCCTGCATTTCAGTGGTTTCTTGCTGTCGAGTCCTCAGAGTTAAATCATCTCTGTGGTTGTGTGATTTTTGTGTTCTAGGAGCTGTTGCGCTGGTGGGTTAGGAGGCCTTCATGCGGGCTGAACAAATTATTTGTATAAATCGCGACGAAAGTGAGGCAAGGATTACAGCTGCGTTAAATCAATTACAGCCACCATCCCCTCCACACACACAGACACACGAATTCGTTTCACTGACCGTTCCAATGCGGTTTTTCTGTCGCGGTTTATTTTTGTTATGGTTTGTCTTTGAGTGTGTGTTTCGCTTATATTATTTTGTTTTGGTTATTTTGTGGGACAGTAACTGTCCTTTTGGCTTTCCGCTGTTGATTTTACCATTAGTGTTTTCATCAGTGTCTAGCTATTGCATGTTTGTGTTTCTTTCCTTTTGGTGTCACTGCTGTGAGCAGTGGGTTAATTGTATCGATTCCTGATCATTGCCTCCACTTCTATTTTATCTCTAAAACCTGTGTTAACCCTTCTCTTGCTGAATATTCATTTAAGCCACATCCATTTCTGTCTATCAACCAATCAAATTACTTTAAGTAATTAATTGCTACAAATTCATAAACTGAATGCCAAACATTGTAGATCCTGATCAGATGGCTTCTTCAGAAGCCATCTGATCTGGATCTACATTGTTTGCAAAGATAGGGGTTGTCGTGAACAGCAAGATAAGGGTTAAGTGTTAAATGGAACAGTTACAATCTCAGTCCAGGACTATTTTCCTAGCCTACTCAGAAACAATCGACCCAACAGTACTCTCAGTGTTTTGATTAGCGTTTAGTGCACATCACAAATGAAACACGTTTTTTCATTGGCCAGAAACATATCACGTGCAATCCACTATTCTGTGGTAGCTGCACAGCGGGCTCTTTCAGATTTAAAACAGACCTATCCAAGTCACGTGTTATAGTTTCCCGCTGAGGAGATAACCGGATTTTTCGTACGGACAATCACGAATGTATGTAATTTACTAGTTTTATTTGTGGTTTTCGCTCCGTTGAACTGCAGGAAACCAGTCTAAAAAGCGTTCGATTGTCATATGTTTGCGGTATATCGTTTTGCAGTAGTTGTTCAATGCACCAAAAGCAATAGAATCCTAAGCTTCGGACACTATCAATGTTTATGGACTGGCCTCGGACCAGGGGTCGGACCGCCGGGTAGATATATCCCTCGCCTGCGGCTCTGGCTATATCAACGCGGCGTCCTGGCCCTCGGGCAGTCCATAAAGCTTAATAGTGTCATCGGCTTAGATTACTATTGCTTAATCCTTTTTGTATCAAATGAAATCTTCTTCCTTATATACAGCAGGAGTCCATTTCAAAATTTAGGGGTGCCAGGTTGTGTTTTCTTCAAAATTTATTTTGAAAATGACTGAACTTTAAGCAAACAGTGGAGGCCCTGATCAGACGCCGCGTTCTGCGGCGTCTGATCTGGGCCTGCTCTGTTTGCCAGGGTACCCGTTTTGGGGTTCCTGGTACCAAATGGAATAATTAGTGACCATGTGCAGAAACAGATTCTCTTCTGTCTCTGTTCACATATCTAACTAATAAACTTACTGCAGCCGCATAGTAAGCTAGTTTCTGTATAATCTC
This sequence comes from Lucinisca nassula, assembly GCA_963580285.1. Classification (NCBI taxonomy): domain Eukaryota; kingdom Metazoa; phylum Mollusca; class Bivalvia; order Lucinida; family Lucinidae; genus Lucinisca; species Lucinisca nassula. Next base: position 4,004,867 of record OY757023.1, on the reverse strand, counting down.
CATTGTGCTGGTGTTGAAAACATCTGAATCTCATAGATTCTTTCAATCCATGTATTCCATCGCGTTTTTAGTTTGAACAAGACACGATAATTGAGTGCCTTCTACTATTCAGTCCCTTTGTTTTAAGGAGAAATCTAACCCTAAAATATATATTACTGTCATGGAGTTGGCAGGCATCTTATTACTAAATTGTTGAAACCAGAGCGCGCAGTCGATGACACGCCATCGCAAACCCCCACCCTTCTGGCAGAGCCAAATATAACGCTATTCTCGCATGCACTTATTATGAAATGAGGCCATGTACCAAATTTGTTTGCATTCCGGCCAGTGCTTAAGCGAGAGGATAGCGTGATCGATGGATAAATGGACAGAAAGACAAATGGACGGAGGGATTCACAGTGTCCTCAAATATTTTTAAAGCATGGGGATAATGAATATAATTTGGTTAAGGGGAGGGGATCTGAACAGTTTCTCCGATATCAGGTTTTTTATGAAGTGGAAGGGATGTGGCACCTGAAGAGCCCCAAGGTTGGTGTCACTAAATGTGTCTGATCATAAGGAACAAGAGTATATATGGTTTATGGGTGGGGATTTGAATGGTTCCTGAAATATATGTACTCTTATTAAGTGGATGGGGTGGGGCATGACCAAAGCACATCCGGGGAACCACATCGTTGGTGTCATTGAATGCATCTTATCATAAAGAACAAGAATATGTATGGTTTAGGGGTAGGGATCTGGATGATTTCTAAGATATAAGGCCTTAAATGAAATCGAGGGGTGGGGCATGGTCCCAGCTCACCCCGGGTGGTGGTGGGGGACGCCAGGTTGGTGTCACTGAAATCGTCTTAACATAAGAGACACTAGTACATATGGTTTAAGAGTGGGGATCTGAATGGTTTCTGAAATATATGTCATTTTATGAAGTGGTGGGGTGGGGTATGGCCCCAGCGCAGCCCAGGGCTCTCTCTAAATGTGTCTTATCATATGGAAAAATAATATGTATGGTTTAGGGGTGGGGATCTAAACAGTTTCTCAGATGTTATGCTTTTTTCTAAAGTAGAGGTGGTGGGCATGGCCCGGGCGCACCCAAATTTAATGCTGCTTTGACATGCCCTCATCATGTAAGGAAGCTAATGTACCTAATTTGGTTGCATTACGGCAGGTGGTTAAGGAGCAGACAGCGTGATTGACGGACGGACGGACGGAGACGTTCACAATATCCCCTTACGCTTTTTTAAGAGCGTGGGGATAATGAAATATTTTTCGGAAGATGACGAAATGTTGGTTTTAATCATGATGTTCACATGTCCAAGTAGGAATATGAGACATTTTTCTTGAATGTGATACCGTAGCAACAGATGAGGGTTGGTTTTGAAAGAGTTTAAGTTTCACGTCCCACCAACAGCTAAGGTCATACGGAGACGGGAGCTCGATTAAAAGACTCGCCCGAAAGTCTGGAGAAGCCCGGGGTCGAACCAACAACACCTGATTTACAAGGCAGTCGCATAACTTCTACACCACATAGGCTTCTACTACACCACACAGGGTTCTGGATCAGACCCCGAGGTTATACAACTATTTTCATGCTCAACTCACTTGAGCATGGAATTTGTCCTGCTCACAAATTTTAAAATGCCAACAATTGTTGGCATTTTAAAATTTGTGAGCAGGACAAATAACATTCTCTGCTATCTGCGAAATAAAAATCGCTCAACTTCTTAGTAGTTTATTTTTAATGAGCACCAAAAGTTTCATGCTCAGCTGAGTTGAGCATGAAAAATTTTTTATAACCTCGGGATAAGGTTGGTAGTTTTGTGGTAACTGAAGGATAGTTTTCCTTATTTCTCCATAAAAACATATGCTGTGGATATTCATTTGAACCGCCTCGGCAAGGTTGGTATTTTTATGATAATTCAAGGCTGGTTTTCTTTATTTCTCCATTTAAAAATAGAAGTGGGGGCAATGATCAGGAATCGATGCAATTAACCCTCAGTGACACAAAATGGAAGGAAACTCAAACACAAAACAACTAGTCCCTAATGGAAACATCAATAGCGGAAAACCAAAAGGACAGCTACTTTCCCACAAAATGGCCAGCTGGCTATCCAAAACAAAATATACTGAGAGGCAAAAGTAAGTATACAGGTTACTGAACGCCGATTTGCATCCCAATGTCTCCCTCTCTACATACATATGTGGCATCATAAATAAGAACAACCACTTCCGCATAATATGCAGCAGTTTCCGTTAAAATTGATTAAAGGATAATGAAATTGCGTCACGTGAAATGGACAGCGGGGTCTGATCCAATATTTTGTCTTGAGTAGTTTCCCTTTAAACATGTGTTTCGAATAAGTGTTATTCAACAAATGATTTTTTGTGCAACAGATTCAAAGAAGGGGAACTGATTGGTAAGAATATATCCCATATTTAAATTAAACACAAGGTATAATGCAACATTTTTTGTCAAATAAAATGTCATTTTCGCCTTTTACGTTCTTCCTTTGATTAAATGCTTTATGTTTCTTTGGGATTTGTTTTCATTTGGTGATTAACTTTTCTTCGAGTAATTTTCGAGGCATCACTATGGAGTAAGCATAAAAATGCCGAGGAAAACAAAAATTATATGAAAGTTTCAAATGAATATCTCTTACACGATTTGAGAAAACGACTCATTTAATTCATTATGATTTTAATTGAAAGGGAGATAATCCGGAACAGGCAGCAAATACAATTGAGTTAGAAGCTGTTTCTTTGGGTTTAATGGCAAGGTAATGATGGCGTCTTATCGATGAACATTTGTACAGGACTTTTGCGGTGCGCATAAATTTGAATATCAAGTACAACACAAGATTCTGTTGGAAATATTGATTATCAATTAAGGGCAATAAACTCCATCATGGAAGACTGCAACAGGAAAAGAATTGGACTTTAACAAACTTAGACGTTTGGGAAAATCGGACATAGGCATAGTTATTACAGACAACAATACAAGATCCGGTATTCCAAATCAAAAACTGTATACTTTTTATTGCCTCTGAGTATAATATAAGCGAAACATACACTCAAAGAAAAACCTTAACAAAAATAAACCGCGACAGAAGAACCGGCTTGGAACGGTCAGTGAAACGAATTCCACTTTGGGTGGGGTGGGATGGGGGCCTAAATCGATTTTACGCAGCTCCAATCCTCTCCCTTACTTCCGTCGCGATTTAGACAACTAATATGTTCAGTCCGCATGAAGGCCTCCTAACTCATCAGTGCAATATCTCCGAGAACACAAAAATCAAACAACCAAAGAGATGAAACAACGAGGAGGACTCGACAGCAAGAAACCACTGAAATGTTGGAGCAAACGGAAACCAACAGTTAGACTCCGATGGGCCCTTAACCTGCGTTATGGGTATTCATTAGAATCGCCTCGCCGAGGCCGTTCTAATGAATACCCACAACAAAGGTTTTATGGAGAATTGACAACAACTATTCTTCAGTTATCACAAAACATCACCTTGTCTGTTGCTATAGATACAATACGTCTGCCGCTCTGTCATGCGCATGTCAATAAGAAGCAAACCTACGTATCCGCCATAGAAACTAGACTATTTTTTCCTGTGGAATCGCCAAGCCCGCTTCATGTCTTGAAAATCAATACAAATGCTATTTGGCCGGAACCGGCTTGTCTAGCACAGAAAAACTGATTCGTGCTGGGCATTCTTTAATGTTTAGTTTGTACATTATTCTTATGCAACCTCCGCCCCCGCTCATCGGGGCTTGGAGAAATTGATTGGGCTGCACGATGCTTACACGCAGAGCTGATACCGATCGAGTACTGGTAATCCGCTTAGAACGCCTAAGCCTGCCCAGGAAAATTGCTGCGAGTCGGCCCGTCCATGCTTGTAAACCATATTGGTTTCATTGGGCGGCAGGGATTGAGAAGTCATTTCATCTCAATGTCGGGTAAAAATCCCACAAAATAGGAAGCAGGCAACGCCTCCAAAATGACCTAAATAGTGTTGACGGGGACGTTAAACCTCAAATCAAACAAAAAACAAATTTTATGCAAACTTGTTTTTTTTTTTTTTTTTGTTTGTTTGTTTTTTTTTACATGTATATGCAGTCTAGTTATCTCTGTACATTTAAATTTCGCTATACAGTCGAACTTCGATGGCTCGAACCACTTTGGGACCATGAAAATTTATTCGACACAGCGGTAGTTAGAGCCACTGAAGGTTACTGCCAGGAGGCATAACGAGATACTTTTGAACATCTTTTCGATGTTTTGTAATGAAAATGTATGCTGTGTGTACTCATTCGAATCGCCTCACCGAGGCGATTCTAATGAGTACACACAGCATACATTTGCAGGATAAAAGACTAAAATCTTCTTAATTATCCTCCACTATTGCTTGAGAAGAGGATTTCCCTAGGGGCTCAAGAATGTGTTCGACTCAGCCATGGTAAACGAGCCATCAATGTTCGAGCCATCGAAGTTCTACTATATTAAGACTAATTATGCGTGAAGTTTTCAGTTATGTTATCTACATCCCGAAACAGACCATTTTCGTGTTTGTTCATAAATGGTCTTAACGAAGGTTACATTGGACCGTCCCAAAGATGCCGTCTCTATATAGGAAACTCACATATTTTTGACCACATTTTTTATAAAACAAAAATAAAAGTCTATTTAGGCAATAGTAGCCTAAGCTGAGGGCAGTATAAAAGTTCATAGACTGCCCAGGGCCAGGGTCTGGACTGCTGGGTTAATATGGTCTCCGCCTGCGTCTCGGACCATATCAAACCGGCGGTCCAGACCCTAAGCAGTCCATAAACCTTGACAGTGTCCGAAACTTTGGATTCTTTTGCTTTAGTGCAACGACGGGTTCGATCCCGGGTCGCGACATACCAAAGTCGTTAAAAATGGTACTAGCTGCTCCTCGCTTGGCACTCAGATTTACGGGATAGAGCTCGGACTGGTCGACCCAGTGTCTGGATAATGTGACTGGGTGTGGTATCATGTAACGTGTCTGGGACATGATACTTCAGTGAGGCAGCACTATAAAAGTGAGCATTGAGCTCCCTCTCGTAACCAGACACCGTCGTGTTATGACTGAAAAATTGTTGAAAGTGACGTTAAACCGGAATTCACACACACACACTTTTAGTGCAACGAACAACCACTGTTATTATCAAACATGTATTGACAACTGACAGATATACATCACGAAAACACGCCTATATAATTTTGACCCCCTTGAACCCCACTTTTATATAGTAAAACTGGAGTTTACAGGGGTGAACCTTATTTTTATTATTCCTGCTCTAAAATATAGAGTGTGGGTACTCGTTAGAACCGCCTCGATGAGGCGGTTCTAACGTGTACCCACAGTCTGTATTTTTAGCAGAAATAAGGAAAATATCACAAGTTTTCATCTGAATTTTTTTTTTTCGGCGGAAAAGTTTACAATGCATTTGAATAGGCAACTTATCGTAATGAATGTAAAATTTGGGCAATCTGAATATGGCCAGCACTGTTTGTCCCAATATTAGGACAATTACAGTAAAATCTGCTGTGTGTCTGTTTGTCTCTATAACTTAAGCATCTACAGGGCATAATATAACTGACATTTATAATTTCCTCAATGAATGACGCAATTCAACGGAGCGACAACCAGAAATGAAAACCAATAAATCAGTCGCGATTGTCCGTAAAAAATTTCCATTTATCTCTGTAGCGGGCACAATCACACTGGACTTGGACCGGTCTGACTCAAATGCGATAGTGCCCGCTGTGCATCTATCGCAGATTCACGACTTACACGTGATACGCTTCTAGACATCGTGTGTCTGATGCTCTGTCTCTGGTCGGGCCCTCCGGAGTCTAACTGTTGGTCACTGATGAGGTTTTATTAGCCGAAACTACGTAGTATGACCCATCTTCTTTCTTATGAATGTTTTCATTGCTCTTAAGGAACTCATTTTTTGATTTTTATTCTTTTGCTCCAGCATTTCTGTGGTTTCTTGCTGTTGAGTCCTCACCGTAGTTTCATCTCTGTGGTTATTGGATTTTTGTGTTCACGGAGATGTTGCACTGATGAGTTTGGAGGCCTCCATGCGGACTCAACAAATTATTTGTCTATATCGCGATTGAAATAAGGGAGAGGATTGTGGCCACGTAAAATCGATTTAAGCTGCCCAGTGGAATTCGTTTCACTGCCCGTTCCAAGGCGGTGCTTCTGTCGCGGTTTATTTTTGTTGTCGTATGTCTTGAGTGTTTTTATCGCTTATATTATTTTGTTTTCGATAGCCAATTGGCCATTTTGTGGGAAAGTACTGTCCTTTTGGCTTTCCACTTAGGGTCTAGTTGTTTAATGTCTGTGCTTTTTTCCCTTTGGTGTCTCTGATGGGAGCTGTGGGTTGATTGTATCGATTCCTGATCATTGCCTCCGCTTCTATTTCATTTGTGATATGCACTTAATAGAGGATCTTATATGAGTGTTCATGTATTATTGAATTTATTAAACGAGTTGAGTAAAAGGGATAAAATGCGAGGCTTGCCGAGCATTTTATTCCTTTTTCTCAACGAGTTTAATAAATTCAATGATACATGAGCACGAATGCAAGATTCTATTTATCATATGACATTTTATTCACGATTGTTTACAAAAATATCAATATTCCGCCATTAGTAAACGCGACGTCGTTAAGGGCGTCGTGCATGTAACGTTACGGGACGTATCTAGCTAATTTGCATATTTAATCCACTAGTGGATTATCGAAAATAATGCATGGCGTTATTACACTCTCGGACGCGACGTCATATGATAAACATATTTATTCAACATATGTCCAATTATACACAAAAATAACCCTGTGGAAAATATCTTGAGTATATTTTGAGTATTGAGCCACAGTCTCATTGCCCCGTAGTGTTTCGGTTTTAAATGTAGCAGAACGACAATAGGCGTAGTCAGACGTAGTGGAAACTCGTTCATGCGGCTATATACGGCTACATAAGCCACAGTCTCACTGTCACGTACTGAGAGCTAGGTCTTTCTAATTTTTTTTTTTTTTGCATCGTAGCAGAACTGCAATTAACATAATTACAATAATTTCAAACATTGTATAAGCTAGTACATACGCCCTATATGGCTACATACGGGACCCAGCAATGTTTGTTTCAACATTTTCAAAACACACGTGGCATTTCGATAAACATAGCGTATACCTTGCAAAATTCTTTGTAAAACGTAGTTAAACGTACTCGAAACGAATTGAATACGTATGAACAAAATGTAATAACCAATATACCTGAAGGTCCTCTTCTATCGCCACGCATTACATGCACCCATGGTTTCCTACGTTTCAATATGTTTTGCTACGTGTTATTCTACGTTTTATTATGTAACAATAGGTTTGGCAGGTAACTATCTATCCTGCAACACCCTCTCGCGATCATGGCTGATTTCAAGTTCCAGGTATCTCTTGAAGAACTTAGCCATGAAGCACTTAGGAATGTTTGATGGGGTGTCCGGAACGGGAAATGGGGAGGACCTGGCATTTATCTGGGTTGAAATCCATTACCCAGTTCCTTTCCAAAGTTTCAAGTTTCTGGAGGTCCGTTTGCAATGTTTTACAGCCGTTTTCGCGTTTGACAGCCAAATAGCAGTATAGCCTGCGAAAAGCCTGACATGTGAGTGAATCTGCTCAGGTAGGTCATTTATATAAAGGAGAAACAGGATGGGTCTGAGACTGATCCTTGGGGAACCCCTGATGTTACCGAACTATGGGATGAGGTTTCACCTTCCAAGGCTGCGCATTGGTTGCGGCCCAGAAGAAAGGTTTTGATACAGTTTAGGTTCTGTGAGGCTATGCCATGCTGATGCAGTTTGTGGATTAGTTTAGTATGGCTAACCTTGTCAAATGCTTTACTAAAATCAAGAAGAATCAGGCATGTCTGTTGACCCGAGGATAAGATTCGTGCGAGCTCATCAACAAGTTGGATGAGTTGAGATTCACAGGACATCCTAGCTCCCTAAATTCATGTTGGAGATCGTACACGATGTCATGCTTGTTGATATGCTTTCTGAGGTTGGATGCCACAATGTGCTCAGTTAACTGGGGTTTATATGGGTATGCAGTATTTGTCTTATTTCTGCTTAAACAAGATAGCCCAGAGGGCCCTGGTTCGCTCACCTGAGTGTCACTGCCTCGAGTACAATCTGCTTTTAGCTCTGGTGGCCATCTTGTTCATCAGCAGAGTGATTTTAGCTTATTTGGTAGGGAGTAACCTAGGCAACATTCCTGTGAAGTTTTAATCAAATTTGTCTAAGGTTTTAGGAGGAGTTCATGTTTGAATCATATTTACAATATTTTACTATTTTTAGCTCCCGTGGCCATTTTGTACATCTGAGCAGGATTGTTTTAGCTTTTTTGGTAGAGGGTCATCTAAGCAAAATTACTTCAAAGTTTAAATGAAATTGGTCCAAAGGTACTTGAGGAATTGCGTTTGAAGATTTTTTTTTAACTCTGGCTGCCATCTTGTTCATTAGAGTAGAATGAGTTTACACTATTTTGGTAGGGAGTCACCTAGGCAATACTTCTGTGAAATTTGCATCCAATTGGCCCAAGGGTGCAGAAGGAGTTCACATTCGAAGCAAATTTACAATGTTTTTTCAATTTTAGCTCTTGTGGCCATTTGTTAATCGTTTATGCTATTTTCCTAGAGGGTCATCTACAAAACACTCCAATGAAATTTAGAAGCCTTCATGGTGAAGTGGTCATGTTTCTTGCCTTGTAAACCAGGGATCCATCCCGGGCTTCTCCAGACTTTCAGATGAGTCTTTTTAAACCGAGGTCCTGTCACCGCATGACATTAGCTGTTGGTAAGACTTAAACTCAAACACTCACTCCTATGATGTTTGAATGAAATTGGCCCAAGGGTACAGGAGTTGACGCGTGAATATTTTTTTTCTATTTTTAGTATCTTCCTCTGGGCATGCTTGTGTTTGGCAAATCTAGACGTTGGATTTTGGGTGTTCTTCCAAGCGGGGTCCGCCGAGGCTCTAGTCAAAGATTGTTGCAGAGATCGTCTCCTGCCAGCATCCGCCACGTACATGTATCGCGTTTGCATGGACAAACCCCGCCAAAGTCCCGACAAGGTGTACATATTTTCATTGCTCTTAAAGGAACTCATTTTTTATTTTTATTTGCCTTCACTGCAGCTGGTGTTGTGCCGTGTGGCGGCCGTAAAACGTCTCCCCGTACATCAACCATAGTGTAGTTTATATTTTAATTTTGATCCTTTGAGATCAGCGTGAATATTCTGAGAAATCAGAAATAAATTATTGGTTTAGATTCATATTCTAGACATGTTTTTAATTATTTGGACCCCATTTTGATTTATATCTGCCTATTCGAAATTCGCAAAATTGCAGTATGTTTCCTCTGGCTTTCTTTGTCGGATCATTACAGGGTCACTGGTGAGGCTTTATTAACCGAAACTACGTAGTATGACCCATCTTCTTTCTTATGAATGTTTTCATTGCTCTTAAAGGAACTCATTTTTTATTTTTATTTGAGTCTCCAGATATAGAAACTATGAACTTCCTTGGTCTAATGGGTAATAGCGCTGACTCTTAATCACTGAAATACTAATCTACACAGGTTAGAGAAGGTTTTGAGTCTAGATAAAGAAACTATGAACTTCCGTGGCCTAATGGGTAATAGCGCTGACTGTTATTCATTAGGTCTCACAGTGCTGTGGTTCGAGCCTGGCTCGGTTCACATGCGAGACGCCAAGTTCTGCAACGGAACGCCAGGTGGTTTATCTCCGGGTACACTCACTCTCTCACAACCATCACAAACATAGCATAGACTGTGCAGACTATGCGATATAGAGACTACCAGGTTGGTGTCTTTTGGTATCAAGTTTATCAGGCAAGGCTTCGAGAACGCTTGTAGAATCGCGAAGCTTGATTCTACATGCGTTCTCGAAGCCGAGCCTGATAAACTTGCTATCAAATGACACGAATCTGGTATTCTATTTATCAGTTTTCTATTTCTTAATTAGACTGAAACTTTAGTTGTTACTGGGCCTTTGTCATGACATAATTATTCCTTAACATGTTTTATGCAATTAGAGGGCAATCACGGTGTCAAGTCCGTGAAATGATCACCCTATTAAACTCTACTTTATATAAAGAAAACTTGGGTTTAGATGGTTATAAAATATTTTGCTCATTTTTGCTCTCTAAGACGTGGGTTGTGGGTACTCGTTAGAACCGCCTTAATGATAGTCCTCTTTACGGGCTTACTGAGAATTAGAAAGAATTTAATTTTATCCCTTTTTGTACCAAATGGAATCTTCCTATTTATATATAGCAGGAGTCCATTTCAAAATTTAGGGGTGTGAGGTTGTGTTTTCATCAAAATTTATTTGGAAAATGACTGAGCTTTTAGCAAATAGTGGAGGCCCTGATTGACGCCGCGTTCTGCGGCTTCTGATCTGGGCCTGCATTGTTTGCCTAGTACCCCTTTAGGGGTTTCCGGTACTAAATGGGTTATGTAATGTTTGTTGGTGACCAGTCGATTGTTTGTCAAACGACCCAAAGTTACTCAGCAGAAAAGCTCGTTCGGCAACCTACGGTGTGTTTTTCTCGCAAGTGGTTCGGTTCACCAAAGTCTGTATAGCCTTTCAAAACGCAGTGATCCGTGACTTACTGGCTTATATGGGGCGCCCTTTTACTATTTATTCCCTATTTATAGATACCCATAATTATTTATGGCTATCCATAATTCGAATTAATGATATCCATAATTCGATTTGTGGAATGCAGGTACAGATAGCTCGGGAATGTTGTTGTTTCTTCTGTTTCCATACTTCCATTCATTTTCCGCATTTTTCCTCACATTATCGCCTTAACTGTCCCTTGTATCTCTTTTCTCCCTTTCACTGGGAGACGGCTCTCCTTTTCACTGGGAGACAGCAAAGGTTTGGCGTGTCGTTTAACCCAACACAATCAATCAATCACTGGGAGACGGCAAAGGTTTGGCGTGTCGTTTAACCCAACACAATCAATCAATCAATAAAATGAACTCGCAAGAGTCTCGCGGTATTTGCGTTACGAAAACACGCCTATTCAAATATATTGAAATTTTGCCACCGATTTATTTGTTCACTAAAAAAACTGATAACTATCACATTTCTGTTTCAAATATAGATTGTGGGTGCTCGTTAGAACCGCCTCGTACCCACAATCTATATATGAATATAATTTTTATCAATGTAAACCAGGTTTTACTATATAAAAGTCGGGCTTAAGGGGTCAAAATTATATAGGTGTGTTTTCGTGAGGAGGAGGCGAATCTCTGGTAATGTAGGGTCTTTGGCTTGCTATCGAATAACGATTTATAAAGAATCTTGAAAAGTCTCGCGGTATTTGGTTGACAGATATTGATATAAACTGGAGCCAGTGTTTATGAAACACTATGCCCCCAACTTCTTGACCCTAACACTGCTCGACCCTAACACTGCTTGTCCCTAACAGTAATTGAGATATCTTGTTTTTTACTTGGTTGCAATGCTGAAATTTTCAAAGCACCATGGCATAAGAAAAACCAAAGTTAATCAGGTCAACTACTCATCATCCCCAACCAGTCTGTAAAGTTTCGGTGCAATAGCTCAAACAGTGTTTTAGATATCTTGCATACAAGCTTGAAACGCCCAAAATTCCAAACGGCTATAACTCAAGAAAAAAATCGGATTTTTTTTTCAAAAGCTCTCATCGTCCCAAATCAGTCTGTAAAGTTTCAGGGAAATAGCTGTAACGGTTTTTGAGATATCTCGTTTACAATCTTAAAATGCCCAAAGGGCCATAACTCCAGAAAAACAAATTCGAATGTTTCCCAAAAGTTAACCGGTTCATCTACTCATCATCCCGAATCAGTCTGTAAAGTTTCAGGGCAATAGCTCAAATAGTTGTTGAGATATCTTCCATACGAGCTTAAAACGCCCAAAGTTTTAAAGGGCCATAACTGAAGTAAAAAAATCAGATATTTTTCAAAAGTTAATCAGTTCATCTTCTCATCATCCCCAATCAGTATCTAAAGTTTCAGCGCAATAGCTTTAATTGTTTTTGAGATATCTTGCTTACAAGATTTCATAGCATTGGGGCATAATCCCGATGAGGAAAAAAAAAAAAAAAAAAAAACACGCGTCAATTATATTTTCATAAGGAATCCGTATATGAAATTTAAAAAAACCTAGCATGCACGGTTCAACAGTAATGCTATGCAGTAACCAGTTCAGACCGCTTCTTGTCAGTCTAATCAGGGTCTTCACTGTTTGTCATTTTATCTGCATCTTTTGGTCTTATCTGAATGACAGGTCTTCTTATTTTTCCCAGAAAACATGATTCAACATTTCATTTGTTTGTTTGATTTGAGGTTTAACGTCCGTTTCAACACTGTATAGGTCATTATGGAAATGTTGCTCCCAATTTTGTGAGACTTTTACCCAACATTGAGATGAAATGACATCTCAAGCCCTGCTGCCCAATAAAACCAATAGGGTTTACAAGCATGGACGGTCCGCCTCGCATCGCTTTGCCTGGGCAGACTTAGATCCTCTGAGCGGTTTACCAGCAGTACTCGTTTGCGGTCGGTTTCAGCTCTTCGTGGAAGCATCATGCAACCCATCTGTTTCTTCAAGCCCCGACCCGATGGGCGGGGCTGCATTTCATGCAAATTTGTCTGGGTCTGAGAAAAGTAAGGATGGGTTTTCTTCATTGTTTTCTTCTAAACAAAACTGCTGTTGCTGCTTTGGAGTTTGTTTTGTTTCTTTGTGGTTATATAAAACCGATAATAATGATAATAATAATAATAATAATAATAATAATAATAATAATAATAATAATAATAATAATAATAATAATAATAATAATAATAACAGCAATAATAATAATGCAATCAATTATCCAAACACTTTGATTTTACAGCCATAAAAAGTCACACTGTATGACTCAAGTCACAATCAATTGACCTGTGCGTATACATCATGTTAACAATGTATCCTTTGGAAGCAAAGAATACACAAAAGAACTAAACCCGTAAGACGCCAATCACGACAACAGTCGTCTGTTTTGTCGTCTGCCGGTTACTTCAAAACTCATTTGTTGTTGTTTTTGGCAAACAATGTGGACCCAGATCAGACTCTTCCTCTAGGAGCAGTCTGATCTGGGCTGGGTCCACACTGTTTTCCTGGATGAAAAAAAAAATAAAAAGTTTGCAAGAAGATCAGCAGACGACATAAGCAGACGGATGACATTTTCAGGTGTAGTTTTTCTCGGCATTTTAAGGGTTTAATGTATGGACTGTACAGTTTTCTGGGCCAGGCTAGCTAGTTTCGGCCAATAAGGCCTCATTATTTTCGTGAATTAACTCCGTGAAATGAACATCTCCATAATCTACACTTTATATAGAGAAAACCATGCAGGGTTTACTGGGGTATTCAATATTTTTCTTATTTCAGCCCCAAGACATATATGTTGTGGGTACTCGTTAGATTCGCCTCTATGAGGTTCTAACGAGTACCTACAACCTATATTTGACGTATACATAAGACCTGTATCACAAATTTTCATCGGAAAATTATTCATTTTGGGTACGAAAGAATACACCTGCGTTAATTGTTTGTCCGAAAGTCGTCACGTGACCGCGTGGAGCCATATGAAGATATCGGTTTTTCCTTTTCATGACGCAGGCAGCCTGGTAGTCTGGTAGTTACCTCCCCTCGCTCGCTGTGTTAAGCTACAATCTTTGATTAGGTCATGCAGTGCGGGACTAGCAGCCTGGCAATTCGTATAAACGCTATTTAAACAACATAGTCCTTTGCATTTCGCCAGATTTTCCACAAAATTCTAATGTTGTGAATGGCTTTTTCATCTGATTACATCTGACAGTTCTTAATTGTTTTGTAACATTAAACCAACACAATTTTACGGTGGTATATTTACGACATTAAATATAATATTTTGAAACATATTATGTCGAGCGCTCGATAAATTATCTCGAGCGTGCGACATATTATCTCGAGCGCTCCAGATAACATCCCGAGCGCTCGTTATACTATCTCGAGCACTCGACTTATAATCTCGAGTGCTTGACTTATTATCTTGAGCGCTCGACATATTATCTTGAGCGCTCGTCTTATTACCTCGAGCGCTCGACTTTTTATCTCGAGCGCTCGCCTTATTATCTCGAGCGCTCGACTTATTACCTCGAGCGCTCTACATATTATCTTGAGCGCTCTACTTATTATCTCGAGCGCTCGACTAATTATCTCGAGCGCTCGACTTATTATCTCGAGCGCTCGACTTATATTATCTCGAGCGCTCGACTTATTATCTTGAGCGCTCGACATATTACCTCGAGCGCTCGACTTATTATCTCGAACGCTCGACTTATTATCTCGAGCGCTCGACTTATTACCTCGAGCGCTCTACATATTATCTCAAGCGCTCGACTTATTATCTCGAGCGCTCGACTTATTATCTCAAGCACATAATATATCGAGCGGTCTGCGCACCACATACTATTTCAAGCGCTCCACATAACATCGCAAGCACTCGACATGTTATCTCGAGCGCTCGATATATTACCACGAGCGACCGATATGTCATCTCGAGCGGTCAGCATCTAATTCCAAGCACTTAATATATTAATATGGGCGCTCTGGATCATATCCAAGCATCAGTTTGGCTGCTGCTTTTACCTGGTCACCAAGTTAAGAAGTCTATGCACTTAAGATACATAAATACCTACGGTGGTATATTTAGGATATTCAATATAAAATATTAGAAAATATTATGTCGAGGGCTCGACATATTTTCTCGAGCGCTCGACAAAATATCTCGAGCGCTTAACATATTATCTCGAGCGCTCGACATAATAGCTCGAGCGCTCGACATACTATTTTGAGTGCTCAACATGTTATCTCGAGTGCACAACATATCATCTCGAGCGCTCGAGAAAATATATCGAGCGCACTACATAATTATCTCGAGTGCTCTACATATTATCTCGAGCGCCCTACATATTATCTCGAGCTTTCGACTTGTTATCTGGAGCGCTCTACATAATATCTCGAGCGCTCTATATAATATCTCGAGCGCTCAACATAATAGCTCGAGCGCTCCACATATTATCTCGAGCACTCAACATATTATCTCGAGCGCTCTACATAATATCTCGAGCGCTCGACATAGTACATCGAGCGCTTGAGATAATATGTAGAGCACTCGACGCATTATACGAGCCATCGGCATATCATCTCGAGCGCTCGACATGTTATCTCGAGTGCTCGATGTGTCATTTCGAGCTTCGAAATTGGGGAAGACTCAAAATAGCACGTGCATTCTGATCCGAGTTCTTGCTATCCACATACTGAAGCATCCGCCAATCTGGACTTGGAGAAATAGATCGGTCGGCACAATGCTTTCATGCAGAACTTACAGAAGCCTCCGTGGTGTAGTGGTTACGCTACTCGCCTTGTAAATCAGGGATCGCAGGATCGATCCCGGGCTTCTCCAGTCTTTAAACCGAGGTCCCATCTCCGTATGACCTTAGCTGTTGGTGGGACGAAAAACTCAAACACTCACTCACTCATGCAGAGCTGAAACTTACCACACATGAGTACTGGTGCCTAAGCTTGCCCACGAAAAGTAGTGCGAGTTGGACCGTCCATGCACTTAAACCCCAGTTGCTTCAATGGGCGGCAGGACTTGAGATGTTATGTCATCTCTATGTCGGATAAAAGTCCCACAACATTGGAAGCAACGTCTCCAAAATGACAGTGTTGACGGTAACTTTAACCTCAATTCAAACAAAATGTTTAATTAACATACAAATTGTGCGAAATGGGCGAAACGGTTTGGGGAGAACGATCAGGCTTTGGACAAAAAACAACTGGGAACGTTGAAACTTCTATGATGAACGCGTCAATATAACTTAATAACTGTAAACAAGTGGGTATTTATGTACAGTTCAACCTGTATTATGCAAGTGCCTAAGGGATAGTCAAAATATGCTTGCTTAAGACAGGTTCTTGCTTAATACAGGTGAAATTTAACACATCTGCCTTTCTTGGGAACTGAATGCCTGCTTGCTTAAGTCAGGTTGCTTGCTTAATAGAGGTGGCCACTAAGACAGGTTTTACTGTATCTTAAGTGCATAGACTTCTTAACTTGCTGACCAGGTAAAAGCAGCAGCCAAACTGATGCTTCGATATGATCCAGAGCGCCCATATTAATATATTAAGTGCTTGGAATTAGATGCTGACCGCTCGAGATGACATATCGGTCGCTCGTGGTAATATATCGAGCGCTCGAGATAACATGTCGAGTGCTCGCGATGTTATGTGGAGCGCTTGAAATAGTATGTGGTGCGCAGACCGCTATATATATTATGTGCTTGAGATAATAAGTCGAGCGCTCGAGATAATAAGTCGAGCGCTTGAGATAATATGTAGAGCGCTCGAGGTAATAAGTCGAGCGCTCGAGATAATAAGTCGAGCGTTCGAGATAATAAGTCGAGCGCTCGAGGTAATATGTCGAGCGCTCAAGATAATAAGTCGAGCGCTCGAGATAATATAAGTCGAGCGCTCGAGATAATAAGTCGAGCGCTCGAGATAATTAGTCGAGCGCTCGAGATAATAAGTAGAGCGCTCAAGATAATATGTAGAGCGCTCGAGGTAATAAGTCGAGCGCTCGAGATAATAAGGCGAGCGCTCGAGATAAAAAAGTCGAGCGCTCGAGGTAATAAGACGAGCGCTAAGATAATATGTCGAGCGCTCAAGATAATAAGTCAAGCACTCGAGATAATAAGTCGAGCGCTCGAGATAATATAACGAGCGCTCGGGATGTTATCTGGAGCGCTCGAGATAATATGTCGCACGCTCGAGATAATTTATCGAGCGCTCGACATAATATGTTTCAAAATATTATATTGAATGTCGTAAATATACCACCGTACAATTTGATCCTGCCTCACTTACATAATTATAAAGATTCAAGAATAGACATCCACAGCCCAGCAGGCACACAATGTTGACTCAACATTGATTCAACGTTGAAGCAACATAACAAACATTGTTTCAGTATGCAAAATATGTTCTTCTTACGATAAATTGGTTTAAAAAAATTAAATCATAAGATTGAAACCATTTCAGCAATTTCACCTACTTCTTAGTCCAAATAAGCCAAATGCCAAGGTCCTATCTCACATACCTCAGACAAAGCTACGGACCTCCTTGGCCTAGTGGCTAAGAGTTCAAGCCTCGCTCGGGTCACAAAGGCTGAGACGCTAATTAAGTTCTGCAATGGAAGGTCAAGTAGTTTTTCTCCGGGCTTTTGTTTAATTGAGGTTTTACGTCCCGTCGACACTATTTATGTCATTTTGGAGACGTTGCTACCAGTTTTGTGGGTCTTTTACCCGAGACTGAGATAAAATGACATCTCAAGCCCTGCTCACCAAGCAAACAAAAGGGGTTTATATGTAGGGACGGTCAGACTTGCACCACTTTGCCTGGGCAGACTAAAATCGCCTCAGCGGTTTACCAGTACGTGTGCTCATGTGCGGTCGAATTCAGCTCTGTATGGAAGCATCTATTTCTCCGAGTATCTCGAAATTTCGACATAATAACTTGAAGCTGACTGTGTGATCTGCGATGTGCATTCAACTCTGAATTGGGATTAGCCATAACAGAAATCTTGTTATGGTCAACTCAGAGTTGAAAGAAGACCGCAGAACCAACTTTCCGCAACTTCATTATCACGGTTTAAATATGCAGTTTGGAGTTTGGATATTTTTGCATGTTTAGTGCTAGAATTCATGCCTCATTTTGGAACGAACCATTTGCCATTAACCTGTGTGCTAGACCACGCCGTTACGGAATTGAGACATTGGCTTGGCTAGCTAGAAGCTCGGATTTGAATCCCCTGGAACATATTTGGGAGATTCTTGGGCGTCGAATACAGAACATTGAACAGCCTACCCCTCATCCAGCACCGCTCACTCACACGTGGCTGGAGCTGACCAGTCATCAAATTCGTCGTCTGACCGATGGGATGAAACGAAGGGTCTAGGAGTCTGCTGCTCTATCAAAATGATACATCTTGAACACGCAACGTATTCTGGTATTAAATACCGCATTTTCTGGCCGGTTGTTGCTTTGTTATGTTAGTCATGGTGTTTGTGTTGCATAGATTACCATCTTTTGGGTCGATTTTTTTTTCATTCCATCCAAAGTAACTAGGCATAGAAGCTTCTCGCCTGCTATTGTCCACGTGACAATCGCTGACCATCTACACCATGAAGGTACCGGTTATTTAATGAAGCTCTGTTGTGCGGCGTCTGATCAGGGTCAACACCATTTGCAATGTCCATGTTCAACGGCACAGTCTACAAGGCGCACTGGCGTCACAAGGAAAGACTAGCGCTGCTATAAATAACTGGTACATGGATTTTGAACATGGTCAGTGATAGTCACGTGGACAATGGAAGGCGCGAAGCTTCTGTAGTTAGTAACTTTTAAAGCTTGCAAAACTTACGTTGTCCACAAGGCATTTATCATTTATGGGTTTGTTAGAGTCACTTTATTAAGGCGGTTCTAACGAGTACCCACAACCTATGTCTAAGAGCGGAAATAAGGAACACATGTAAATCAAAGTTTTCTCTATATAAAGCGGGGTTTTCATAGCTTGTGACAATTATTTTTTCCACAAGGTAGTAATTATTTATGGGTCGGTTGCAATAATTTCAAGGTGGTTCTGACGAGAACCCACAACATATGTCTAAGAGCAGAAATAATAATAATAAAAAAAATGTATATCCCAGTTTTCTTTGTACAAAGTTGGGATTTCATAGCTGTCTATATATGGGTTGGTTTACTTATTATTTATAGTTACATATGAAATTATTTATGTATGTTGAGACAAAAAATCTGAATCGCTCTCTTTTCAAGGATAGATCTAACAGTTTAATGCAGTGTGCTAGATTACTGCAGCAGTTAATCAGTTTTAAAAACATTCTTCTCATCAAGCTGTCAGGCCTTATTATGATAAGCTGAAACCATGTGTCGCTAGCAAGTAGCTCGAACTCTGGCGAAATGCAGAAGACTAAACACGTGTTTTGTAATATTAGAGCTCTCGAAAGCAGGCGAATTGTAGGTCAGTAAGCTAACCCTTTTAACCCTGTAGACCGGCGCAGACGCCGAGGTAGAAATACACTGTATCTATGCAAACCTTGTAGATCCTGATATATAGAAGCCTCCGTGGTGTAGTGGTTACGCTACTCGACTTGTAAACCAGGGGTCGCAGGATCGATCCCGGGCTTCTCCAGACTTTCGGATGAGTCTTTAAACCGAGGTCCCGTCTCCATATGACCATAGCTGTTGGTGGGACGTAAAACTCAATCACTCACTCACTCAGATCCTGATATGACGGCACGTAGCTAGAACGTCTCGCCAGAATCTACATGCACACTGTTTGTCATCCTGTCAGTGAACTAATCAGTAAACCTTTTCTATAAGAATATATTTAAAGCGAGAAGAGTCCTGTTTAGAAACTCAGGGATGAAAGAGTAAAATATCAATATCACCGAAAAGCCCGTAGGCAAATAATTCCAGAGTACTGTTTTCTTTTCAGAATTCGTCTTTCTGTGCCAATTTTATTCAATCCGTATAAAGTCTCGAAAACTGAAATATTTTGAAAGACGTTCCATGCGGGGCCGGCCTGCAAAATTAATTTTCAAGAGTTAATTTTGGATTATTTTATGCAGCGAACGAACAGCGGAAGTGGAGCAACGCGGTCCAGTACCGGAAGTAGAAATGTAGTGACAAAGAAACTTGATTTTAAAAAATCAACTTTCAAAAAGCGGAACGGACGGACGAACATGACTAAAGCAATATGCCTCAAAACTTCTTCGAAGTTGGGGGCATAATAAGTAAGCAGTAACTTTTCGAATATAAACAAGCTTCGCTTTTGTTGTTGGCTACTTACATTGTAAAGTATAACAACAAAGCCCCTGTATCAAACCAAAGGCTGCGGAACTTAACAGAGGTTGGCCCCGCCAAACGGGGCTTGTAGAAATAGATTAGGCTGCACTGTGTTTCCATGCAGAGATGAAACCGACTACACATGCGTACTGGTAAACCGCTAAGAAGGGCTAAGCCTGTCAATGCAAAGTGAGTGAGTCAACCAAGCCAGTGCATATAAGCCTTTTGGTTTCATTGGGCGGCAGGGCTTGAGAAGTCCCTTCATCACTTCATGTCACTTCCATCTCAATGTCGGGTAAAAGTACCACGGAATTGGTAGCAACGTCTCTAAAATGACCTACATTGTAAATAGTAATGATGGGGACGTTGAACCTCCAACCGCTTAGAAGTGAGTGAGTGATTGAGTTTTAGTTTTACGTCCCACACCGCTTAGAAGTAGAAGCCCTAGGCCTGCCCAGGCAAAGTGGTGGTAGTGGGACTGCCATGTGGATATATGCCTTTTGATTTCATTGGGCGGCAGGGCTTGAGATGTCATTCTCATCTCAATGTCAGGTAAAAGTCCCACGACCATCACGTGAACAAGTCCGTGAAATGAACACCCCCTAAATACCACTCCAATTAGAGAAAACTGGGTTTAGGAGGATATACATTATTTTCTTTAGTTCTGCTCCAATACATAGGTTGCGGGTACTCGTTAGAACCGCGGTTCTTACGAGCACCAACAACCTATGTTTCCAGTATAAATAAGAAAAATATCACGGATTTTCATCAGAAAAGTAGCCATTTTAGAGATGTGAAAAAAGTACTATGTCGCACGGCTGTGTGAAGCAACATCTCTAAAATGAACTAAATAGTGTTAACAGGGACGTTAAACCTCAACTCAATTAAACAAACACTAAACAGGTCGTTTTTAGTCTTATTTAGTGACACGAACCAAAGACAGATTGTCTTCTGCCATGCCTCAAGTAACCTTAGTCCTGTAACCATGGTTACAGACTTAGTTATCCGGAACTACATGTACCGTCAAACTTCAATGGCTCGACCACCTCTGGGACCACAAAACACTGTCCGAGACAGGAGTACTTAGAGCCACTGAGGGTTACTGCCAGGATGCATAATGGGGTTAATTTTGGGGGTGTTCTGTAAAAATGTATGCTGTGTGTGCTCATTGAGTCAATCCAGCATACATTTGCAAGATAAAAGTCAAAAATCTTAATTATTTCGCACTATTCCATATGTAGAGAAATTCCCTATGGACTCAAGACTTATTCGACTCAGCCCTTGCTCAAGTAACCTCAGTATCTAGTGGATATTCATGTTACCATGGTTACGGACGTTAAACAACAGTTTACAATTATCCGGAACCTCATGTACATTCAGTTGGTTCTGTTATGTCACGGCACAAACTCTGTTCTATAAAATTCAAAGTTTCAAGGCTGAGATCAGTTATTGAAGACAACAATATTTCATGATAATACTGTCACCTAGACAGCATATGCTCGTCAGAAGCGCCTCATTCAGTATCAACAATTATCTAGGCTTTAGTGCACATGCGCAGAGACATATTTTCATTTTACTGAGCTAACTACACTCAACCCTCCGGTAATATACACACGTGCTTAAACCACGCCTTTCTGATGTATAAAGTGTCCAACCTGTGTTAAGCAAGCACCTCAGGGATAATGAAAATGCGCTTGCTTAAGACAGGTGCTTGCTTAATACATGTAAATTTTAATGCATTTGCCTTATTCGGGAACTAAATGCCCACTTGCTTAAGAAACGTTGCTTGTTTAATAGAGGTGGCCACTAAGACAGGTCTGTTAGCTTTATCACAAAATATGTACTGACAACTTTCTTAAGTTTAGTCGAAATAGACTGT
The DNA here is from genome assembly GCA_963580285.1 of Lucinisca nassula. Taxonomy (NCBI): domain Eukaryota; kingdom Metazoa; phylum Mollusca; class Bivalvia; order Lucinida; family Lucinidae; genus Lucinisca; species Lucinisca nassula. The sequence goes on along the minus strand of OY757023.1, from coordinate 3,982,935 downwards.
GACCGACTTCATGAGGCGGTTCTATCGAGTAACAACAATATATGTTCTTGAGCAAATAAATAGGACAAAAAAATTACACCCTTTTAAACCCCCAGTTTTCTCTATATAAAGTTAACTAGGGGCCAGTTGTTCAAAAATAATGAAGTCATTAGCTAACGAACTGTTAAAACTTATATCATTTAATATGACAGATATACTAATTATTTTGCTGAAGAAATGTGAGTAGCTTTTGCATATGCAAAAGCTACTCACATTTTTCTCAGCAAAAATACCAAAATGTTCGATATTGTATTTGATAGAACCGTTAACAATTTGACCACTAACGAGCTCGTTAAGCTAATAATGCTTTGAACAACGGGCCCCTGATGTAATGATCTTACTGCAGCAGTGAGGAAGCTTGATTTCTGGACGATCTCCATTGTGTCTGGTGGTGAAAACCCCGCGTCTTACTGCTTCGTACCACTAATTGATCCCCTTGTCCACTCAGTTTATACTTCAGTGAAGAAAATGAGCGCCTTCCAGTATAATCCAGTCCCTTTGTTTAAAGGAAAAACCTAATACTAAAGTATAAGTTACTATCATGGAGTTGACAAGCATCTTGTTACTAAAAATTTGAAATAAAATATATTTCGGAAGATGCCAAACTGTTCGCTGTGGTTTTGAGGTTAATATGCCTATGTAAGAATATGATATGTTCGTTTTTATGCCCCCGCCACGAAATGGTGAGGGGTGTACAGTTTTGCCCTTGTCCGTGCGTACTTCTGTCAGTCGGTCTGTCCGTCCGTCCGTCCGTCCGTTTGTCTGTCTGTTTGTCTGTCCGTACGTCACACTCTATAGTACAATACGTGTCTCCGCAAATCTTCCTACAGTGTTTGACGCAGGGAATTTAAACCGGCAACACAGTTCAAACATACATTGAACAGGTGCATAAAGAAAACCACCCACTTATTGCCGAGTTATGTCCTCTTGAACAACTTAAAAATTTTGGCCATATGTATAGCATAGGAGGTTAAATAGTACTGTTCATGTCTACCGTATTTGATGGATTTGTTTGTTTGATTTGAGGTTTAACGTCCCCGTCAACACTGTAAAGGTCATTTTGGAGACGTTGCTTCCAATTTTGTGGGACTTTTACCCGACATTGAGATGTAATGACATCTCAAGCCCTGCCGCCTAATGAAACCAACAGGGTTTGTAAGCATGGACGGGCCGTCTCGCCCCGCTTTGGCTGGGCAGGCTTAGATCCTCTGAGCGGTTTACCAGTACTCGTGTGCGGGTCGGTTTCAGCTCTGTGTGGAAGCAACATGCAGCACATCTGTTTCTTTAAGCCCCGATGGGCGGGGGCCGTATTTTGATGGAGGACATTGAAACTCGCAACACAGTTCAGTCATACATTGAACATGTGCATACAGGAAACAGGATTCTGATCCAGCCCTTTATTGCAGAATTATGACTTCAATATTTTGGCGATATATCTCTTGGAGAATGTTGCAGTTCTTATTTCAGATAGAATGTGCGCCTACTGCATATGTCAAATAAATTACTCATCTAGTGAGGCATACGGCGGGGGCTTTCATCACCTGTAATGATTGTCTAGTTTTAAATATGAATTTGATACAGTGCGTCCCCAGCTTCAGGGATGCCCTAGTAGAAGTTAGCAGACACAGAGATTATGAAACTATGTTCAAACTAAACTCACTTTATCATGAAATTTGTCCTGCTCATAAATTTGAAAATGCCAATAAATTGTTGGCATTTTAAAATTGATAAGCAGGACAAACAACAATCTTTCCAGCTCTGAGCAGACAGATTGCCTCACATCTTTGTATTTGTTTGTATGTTAATAATTATAAGCATTTAAAATTTCATGCTCAAGTGAGTTGAGCGTGTATAAAGTTTTATATAGTCGGATGAGGACGCGCGTTCGATTCCTGCCGGGGTCGGTAACATTCTCTCGTGGAGTTAGATCTTTTCTACGCTCATTCTCTCCCTTCCGCTGATTCAAGAAGGGCAGTTGTCAGTTTCTGGCAAAAGAATGTGCACTGTACTGGTCAACCGCTTTCATATAAGCCTGTCCAGGAAAAGTGTGAATAGGTAAACCGCCCGGCTCCAAAATGACCTAAAATAGTATTGACTAGACCGTTAAACTGCAGTACAAACAAACAATTAAAGTTTTGTACGTTTAGTAACGGCCTATTGGATCCATATGAATAAAGGATTCGTTTTTGTGCGAACCACAACTTTTCATTTCATTTTTTATAATTTTTCAGCCGAACTTCGATGGCTCGAACCCATTTAAATCCATGAAAATTCGTTCGAGAGAGCGGTAGTTCGAGCCTTGGAGGGTTACTATTAGTGCCATACCAGGAGGCATAATTGAGAAAATTGTGGAATATCTTGTCGGTGTTCTTTATTATTAATGTATGTTTTGTGTACTCATTATTATAAATGTATGTTTAGTGTACTCATTATTATAAATGTATGTTTAGTGTACTCATTATTATAAATGTATGTTTTGTGTACTCATTAATATAAATGTATGTTTTGTGTACTCATTATTATAAATGTATGTTTTGTGTACTCATTAATGTAAATGTATGTTGTGTGTACTCATTAATATAAATGTATGTTTTGTGTACTCATTATTATAAATGTATGTTTTGTGTACTCATTAATATAAATGTATGTTGTGTGTACTCATTATTATAAATGTATGTTTTGTGTACTCATTATTATAAATGTATGTTGTGTGTACTCATTAATATAAATGTATGTTTTGTGTACTCATTATTATAAATGTATGTTTTGTGTACTCATTATTATAAATGTATGTTTTATGTACTCATTATTATAAATGTATGTTTTGTGTACTCATTAATGTAAATGTATGTTTAGTGTACTTATTATTATAAATGTATGTTTAGTGTACTCATTATTATAAATGTATGTTTAGTGTACTCATTATTATAAATGTATGTTTTGTGTACTCATTAATGTAAATGTATGTTTAGTGTACTCATTATTATAAATGTATGTTTTGTGTACTCATTATTATAAATGTATGTTTTGTGTTCTCATTATTATAAATGTATGTTATGTGTACTCATTGGAATCGCCTCGAGGCGATTCCAATGAGTACACACAACATACATTTGCAAGATAAAAGACATTCTCCCTACAATAACCCTATATCCGAATTAGAGGAATTCCCTACGGACTCAAGAACGGGTTCGACTCATCCACGGCAAACGAGACAAAGGGGTTCGAGCCATTGAAGTACTACTGTATATTGTTATGTGGCGTCTGATCTGGGTCGTCACTTTTTGTCATTGTTCCTTTACGAGGACTTTTGCATATATGGGTTAAAAAGCACAGTTCGGTCAAGTATTTGTTACCAAGGTAACGGTTATGTATAGAAAATAACCCCGCAACACCCATTACGAAAACACACCTATACAAATACATTGTAAACTTTACCCCCGAAAAAAGGAAACATTTTAAGATCAAAAATTGTGATATTTTTTTCTTATTTCTGCTCAAAATATAGATTGTGGGTACTCGTTAGAACCGCCTCATCGAGTACCCACAATCAATATTTTAGAGGAGAAATAAGAAAAATAAGGTTTAACCCTGTAAACCCCAGTTTTACTATATAAAAGTGGGGTTCATGGGGGTCAAAACTGTATAGGTGTGTTTTCTTGATGTATCGCTGTGAAGTCAGAGTTGCGTAAGAGAGTTCCGCTAGCCTCTGTTGCTCTATCTGCAACAGACATTTCACAGCTACAATAGGCCTCATCAGCCATCTTAGAACACACAAACAGTAACTTTTCTCAAATGTGATTAAGATTGGTCATTTTCAGTAATGACAGGCGAACTACTTTTACCTATAGCCATTTATCTATAGAATCTGGAATCAAGCGTTGGTTTAGGCAAACAGTGAAGACCCATACCATCCGCCATAGAACATGGCGTCTGTTCCGAACCGGCACTATTTTTTCACAATACAGGAATTCATTAGGAAAACATGTCTATGAGAAATAATGGCGTCCAACATGGTGTCGGAAAGGATATATATAAGGTAAATAGTTTGGCATCTTTCTTATTTCTGCTTTCAACATAGATTGTGGATGCTCGTTGGAATGAGGCGGTTTGAACGAGTACCCAAAATCTATGTTTCTGAGCAAAATATAAGGCAGGTAATGTATACACCCGTAAACCCCAATTTTGTCTATAAGAATGAAGTTCACTGGGGTCCTAGTTCCACGGATCATTGCCTCCACTTCTATTTTGTTATCGTGTTGTTAAGGGTCAAACGAAACAGTCGAAATCCCCGTTCGGGGTCATTTACCCAGGATACACTCAGAGATTTTGATTACACTCCTTAAAGGTTTGAGGTCAGTCTTTTCTCACATTGATGTCCCGCCTTTGGAAGAAAACTAAAAAGAGGATCTTACATGAGTGTTCATGTAATAATGAATTTATTAAACGAATTGAGAAAAAGGGATACAATGCCGAAGCCTCGCAATTTATCCCTTACCCCAACTCGTTTAACAAAAATTAATTGGCCCCCGCCCATAGGGGCTTGAAGAAATATTTGAGCTGCATGATGCTTCCACGCAGAGCTTAATCCGACCCGCACACTAGTACTGGTAAACCGCTTACAGGATCTAAGCCTGTCCAGGAACCGCGGTGCGAGGCGGACCGTCCATGCTAATAAACCCTATTGGTTTTATTGGGCGACAGGTCTTGAGATGTCATTTCATCTCGATGTCGGGTAAAAGTCCCACAAAATTGGAAGAAACGTCTCCAAAATGACCTTAACAGTGTTGATGGGGACTTTAAACCTCAACAAAACAAATTCAAGGATGCAATGTTCTATCATATTGCATTTAAAGCGCATTTTCTTCAAGGTTTATTTATTTATTCATTTTTTCCATTAGTAAACGCGACGCCGTTGGTGTAACGTTATGGGCGTATGTAACTTATTTGCATATATAACCGAATTTAATACATTACGTTATAAAATTCTCAGACGCGACGTCGCTTAAAAGCTTAACCCATTGTATACCAGTGGACTCTTCCATTGCTATATGTTGGACAAGTCCATTTGTCATATAAGGGTGTGGGGGTGGGGTTAGGCCTATTTTCACGCTTTTAGTCTACTTTTCCTCGGTAAGGAAATAGTGTAGGCCCTGTTCAGCGGCGTCTGATCTGGGCCTGCACTGTTTGCCAAGGTACCCCTTTAGGGGTCTCCCGCATGCAAAGGGTTAAAAGGTACCCCCACCAAGTAAACAGCTGCATTCCTAAAACATTACAAGTTAGGGCTGTTTTTTAATTGGAGTTTAACGGCCCAGTCAACACTATTTAGGTCATTTTTGAGCCGGTACAATTAGGCACTGTAAGTCTTCAACAAATGGACACTCCAATATTATGGGATGCAAACAAAAAAATAAAATACACTGTGAGATGCAAATTGCACACCATTCATCACGTGAGCACGTCCGTGAAATGAACATCGCCTAAATCTCACTTTATATAGAGAAAATTTGTGTTTACGGGGCGTATACTTTATTTTTCTTATTTCTGCTCTAAGATATGGGTTGTGGGTATTCGTTAGAACCGCCTCAATGAGGCGGTTCTAACGAGCACCTACAACCTATGTTTGCGTTATAAATAAAAAAATAAATAACATTTTTTTTTTTCAGAAAAGTAGCCATTTTGGAGAAGTACGTTAAAAGAAATGCACTTTGATGCACGGGTGTGTTATCGTAATGTACCATATTATACCCCCCTCCCCCCTCCCCACGCCGCCCATCGGGGCTTGAAATAACAGATCGGCTGCATGATGCTTCCATGCAGAGCTGAAGCCGACCGCATAGGGGTACTGTTAAACCGCTTAGAGAATCTAAGCCTGCCCAGCCAAAGCGGCGCGAGTCGAACTGTCCATGTTTATAAACCCTATTGGTTTCATTTGGGCGACAGGGCTTGAGATGTCATTTCATCTCAGTGGCGGGTAACACAAAAATTGGAAGCAACGTCTCCAAAATGACCTATTCAGTGTTGACGGGGACGTTAAACCTCAAATCAAACAAACAAAACCTGTGGAAGGTACGTCTCCGCGGAAGCAACAAGCAGCCCATTCTACTCCTATTTCTACAAGCCGCGATGGGCGAGTGCGCAGAGTAGGACTACTTTGTCAAACAGTTACACAGCCAGGAAGGCATTCAGAACATGTGTCAAAAACTTGTCAATAACTATTTGATCCTTAAAGATGACATTTGATCGTGACATCATAGTAATGGTTCTCAGATGTCAGGTTGTTGCGTGTATTTCTGCTGTACTGAATGTAAAACGAACCCGGAATAGCAAAAGTAATTCGATGATTTCTGCTCAAACCGTAGCATCACATTGATATTCCTCTAAATACCCGTACGTGTGTGCGTGTATGCGCGCGTGCGTGCGGACACAGGAGTTCGGTTGAAAGACTCATCCGTAAGTCTAGAGAGATATGGATACCATGGAAACCCCAGCTGATTAAAGGAAAACTCCGGCTTAACCCATACATGACAAGTTAATTTCTTGCACACTGGACAAGGAAATCCGTGAGTTTACCCTGGGATAGAAATTTATGTTCTGACCCTGGTGTTCCGACTCAAGATCGAATATAATCGCGAGTTTGATAAATGCACTGGTTGATAACGACCTCGTATGTGTCGTCGTTAAGGTTGACGTCACAGCATGTAACGTGACGTCACTAAACATTCCTGCAGTGTCAACACAATATGGCGGACGTCGGTACTCGAAGTGACTGCAGCATTAATAATCCGCGCAAAGAAATGTAAGGTATGCAAGAAAAAGAAGGAAGAGGCTGGTGACAGACGTCTGTCACCAGCCAATTCTCGTAAAATTTGCTGCTGACAGATGATACGAATTATGAGATCATCTTCATTTTAACTTTTAATATTACATTAGGGGAAAATATTTGTATTGCTATAAATCAAAGCTATGGAAAGCGAATCACGGATTCCCGGAAGAACTTTCAATCTCTTAGTCCGCCTGTTATCGTACATGCATATCAATACAGGTCAATTCGATAGGCTGGCCCCTAGAAGCCCAGTCGGTTGCGCGTCTGACAGGGATCCGATGGTCGCTGGCTCGATACATGCCAGGTCGGCAACAGTTTTTCTTTTCTACGCTATTTTTTTTTTTTTTTTTTTTTTTTTTTCGAATGCATTTCACTTTCGCTAAACATCATGAAATCACGCCTGTATAATTATGACCCCCATAAACCTCACTTTTATATAGTAAAACTGGGGTTTACAGGGTACATTTTATTTTTTTTGTGTGTGTTTTTGTTCAAAACGTTGATTGTCGGTACTCGTCGAACCGCCTCTGAAAATTTTATATTTTTGATAGTGAAATTTTAAATATTTTTGAATAGGCGTGTTTTCTTAATGCTTTTTAAACTGCACATATGACCTGAATTGTGTTGACATGGCCATTACATGTGAAAACAAGCAAACAAACAAAATAATACACAAACAGAAACAATTTTGTAGTGTAAGAAAGCAATGTAAATGAACTGTGGTAAATATATTTACTGACAGACATGACAGCCGGCCTCGCGCGTCTGACTGGTGATCAGGAGGACGCGGATTCGATAACTGCCGGGATCGGCAACATTCTTTCGTGGTGATTTGTCATGAAAACACCCTTCCGCTGATTCAAGAAGGACAGATGTCAGTTTCTGGCGAAAGAATGTTCACTGTACCGGTAAACCGCCTACTAGGAAGGGGTGGATAGGTAAACTGACCGGCTCGATATTTTCAAGACGCTCCCGCACATCGGAGCTTGGAAAAATTGATTGGTATGCATGCTTCCTGGCAATGCTGAAACTGACCGACATTTCAAGCCAAGCCGCCCAAACGGACTCGCAGCGCGTTTCCTGGGCAAGGTTATAACTTCTAAACGGTTTCCTAGTACTAATGTTGTACTCTGTCAGCAGCAAAGTTTGCGAAAATCGGCTAATTACAGACGTCTGCCAGCAGCCAATTCACGTGGAATTTGCTGGTGACAGACGTCTGTCAGCAGCCACTCCGGAAAAAGAATCCTATATGGGTGTAAGGGGCGGATAGAATAATCCGTCCCTCGGGATCACTGTCCGGCATCACTCGGCAAGCCTTGTGATGCCGGACAGTGACCCTTGGGACGGATTCTTTCCATCCACCCCTCACACCCATATAAGATTCTTATATTCTTGCACACCAGACAAGGAAATCTGTGATTTTACCCTGGGATAGAAATTTATGTTCTGACCCTGGTGACCCGACCCAAGATCGAATATAATCGCCTGTTTGATAAATGCACTGGTTGATTACGACCTTGTATGCGCTGTCGTTAAGGTTGACGTCACAGCAAAGTCACGAAACATTCCTGCAGTGTCAACGCAATATGGCGGACGTTGGTAACCGAAGTGACTGCAGCATTGAAATTCCGCGCTAAGAAATGGAAGGTATGCAAGAAAAAGAATCCAATATGGATGTGAGGGGTGGATAGAAAAATCCGTCCCTCGGGATCACTGTCCGGCATCACTCGGCAAGCCTCGTGATGCCGGACAGTGACCCTTGGGACGGATTTTTTCCATCCACCCCTCACACCCATATAAGATTCTTATATTCTTGCACACCAGACAAGGAAATCTGTGATTTTACCCTGGGATAGAAATTTATGTTCTGACCCTGGTGAAGAAGCCCCTGTGGCGCAGTGGTTATGCTACTCGCCTTGTAAATCAGGGATTGCAGGATCGATCCCGGGCTTCTCCAGACTTTCGGATGAGTCTTTAACCCGAGGTCCCGTCTCCGTATGACCTTAGCTGTTAGTGGGACGTAAAACTAAAACTCACTCACTCACTCACTCTGACCCTGGTGTTCCGACCCAAAATCGAATATGATCGCCTGTTTGATAAATGCACTGGTTGATTACGACCTTGTATGCGCCGTCGTTAAGGTTGACGTCACAGCAAAGTCACTAAACATTCCTGCAGTGTCAACGCAATATGGCGGACGTTGGTAACCGAAGTGACTGCAGCATTGAAATTCCGCGCTAAGAAATGGAAGGTATGCAAGAAAAAGAATCCAATATGGATGTGAGGGGTGGATAGAAAAATCCATCCCTCGGGATCACTGTCCGGCATAACTCGGCAAGCCTCGTGATGCCGGACAGTGACCCTTGGGACGGATTTTTCTTTCCACCCCTCACACCCATATAAGATTCTTATATTCCCACCTAATAAGTTTGCAGTGGTCCATTTCCAAGTGAAGGGGTGTCAGGTTTTGTTTTGTTTGTCGCAAATTTTACAAAAATGAATGTTCTTTAAGCAAACAGTGAAGACCCAGATCAGACGCCGCGTTCTGCGGCGTCTGATCTGGGTCTGCACAGTTTGTCAATGTCCCCAAAAAAGGGCCGCTGGGCATATATTGCCGTAGTCAAGTTCATATTGCCCGTGGATAAGCAGTCTCCGTTCACAATAGTTTTAGAGGATCTTAGCCTGTCCGGGCAAAGCGGTGCGAGTCTGAACGTCTATGCTTATAAACCCTATTGGTTTCATTGGGCGACAGGGCTTGAGATGTCATTTCATCTCAGTGTCGGGTAAAAGTCCCACAAAATTGGAAGCAACGTCTCCAAAATTACCTATACAGTGTTGATGGGGACGTTTAACCTCGAATCAGACAAAACAAATCATTATCGACTGAAAGAACGTCAAACAACTTGAATACAGGCTGTGACAACGTGCATAAAGCGCATTTTATGCAAGCAATTATGGCCTACCTGCAATCTGATTAGATACATGTAGTCAGTAATTTCTTTTTTGGTAATCAGGTGTATTTTGAAAGAAATGAAACGCACATTTCGGAAAAAATGGCGACCTGCTTTGGGAAACGTTAATGTTTTAATGACGTCACATCCACCAACGTAAAGACAAACAGACGGACAGACAGACCAAAAGCAACGCAGAATTCTGGCAGACAGTCCGAATTTAGGGTAATATAATAGAAAGGTTATTGTGAAATATTCGGCACTCGTTCATCTCACAGACTCGTGCTCCTTCGCCATATGAACTCGCGCTGAATAATTCACAATATATTAACACCAGGTCAACCAATATTAACTGAGGTCAAGTGAGGTCAAAAAATCAATAATCATGTTTTTTAATTGTGTCAGTTAATAAAATTATCATTAATCAAGTCATTTCGCATTGACCCAGTTACAGTTCCTCGGTCAGCTGCATTGGCCCTCGGCCTTCGGCGTCGAGCCAATGCAGCAGGCCTCGGATCTGTACCTGGGCCAATACGAAATGACTTAATTTAATAGCATTATAATGTTGACCTGTGGATAATGCCTGGACTTTTGTTTTCCTGATTCGAGTGTATTTTGCCTCAGGTAGCACTGCACTAAATACTGGGAGGTGCCGGGTTTTATCACTTTTGGACCGAGCTTTTAGTTGCGTTCTAAATGCCAGACTTGCTTCCATTGCATGTATATCCCATGTTTATTTTTAATCTGAGAAAATGATAGGTATAAGCACAGGAAAAAGTCGCCAAAATAAACAAAAATACGCAAATACGTGTGTGACAAAGTTTACGTGTGCAAAAGCATTGTGCGTATATGAAACGAATACGCAATGCGCGTATTGTGAAGTTTTAATCATGCAGACGCATTGAGCGTATCGATAAACAATACACATTGCGTATGCATACTGACGCAGATGGACTTATTGAAAAACAATACGCATTGAGTGTGTGAAACAAACGCGTTTTGCGGATTTGAAATACGACAATCACAAAAACGCAGCCGCCTCGATGTTTGAGAACAAGTGTTTGATATCTTGACCTAGGCGTAAAACATAGTTGTGCTTCTACTATCATGCTGAAAAAAGTTTGGTCAGTAGGTGCGAGAAACTTTTTTTATTTTTTTTTTCCCTCGAAAAATACAGGATCGGGCTTGTATTCTTTTATGATTTTTCGTTTTTGTACATGTTTTTTGTCAATAAAGTTGTCATGTTGAGACTTGGATTGTATATCACAATTCATTTTAAATGCTCAAAAAAGTCAGCTCTGTATTTTTGAAGGTCCTAAATGACAAAAACTAAACAAATGTACTTAAAACGCAAAAATAATATGGGAAAATGCAAAGACGACACTGGGTAGGATCGGATATTGAAAATGGTAGGGTTGGTGTTTTAATTTTCATTTTGTTCTTTATTGATAAAACTAGTAGAGTCAGTGTCTGAAGCAGGGTCGTTGGGTTAGCGAAAACACGGCTATTTTTGTGTGTGGGGTTGGGGGGGGGGGGGGGGGGGGGGGGGGCTTAGCTCACATTTGGCTTTTATTTTCTTTACCTTCGCGGTCTGTATATTGTCACAAATTACGAGTACATCTATATAATTCTAACCCCTTATTCCCCATTTTGAAATAGTAAAACTGGAGTTGACTCGGATAAGCATTATTTTTCTTTTTCTGCTTAAAAACATAGATTGTGGGTAATCGTAAAAACAGCCTCGCCGAGGCGATTCTATTGAGTGTTCACGGTCTGTGGTTTGAGCAGAAACATGAAAACTATCAGGATTTTTATCTCAAAACATAGATTGTGGGTAGTCATAAAAACAGCCTCGCCGAGGCGATTCTCTCGAGTGCCCACGGTCTTTATTTCGAGCAGAAACATGAAAAATATCACGATTTTTATCTGAAAAGTTTGGTTCTATTTTTATTTATTTATTTATTTATTTATTTATTTATTTATTTTGGTGCAAACATTTTACCAATATATTTGAATAGGCGTGTAATGTCAAAGAATGCAGATCCTTATACTGCTCCTCTCGGATCTGGGTCTGCATTGTTTGCCCAGACATGTACATATAAAAAAGTATTTAGTCGTTTTGTTGGGAGCAGGCTATCTTGTACATACCCCGCTGACTCTTAGTCATTAGGTCTTTCACCGCTGTGGGTTCGAGCCTCGCTAGGGTCACGTACGAGACGCCAAGTTCTGCAACGGAAGATCAGGTGTTTTTTTCTCCGGGCATTCCGGTTTCCGCCCACCTCTGATTAACGATCGACTCGATATGAGTGAAATAATATTGAAAGGACCGTAAAACACAAACCAAAGTACATGCCATTGACATTAGTTACATATTGCAACATTGTGTAAGAAATCAACTTACAACTGACCAGTACAACAACATAAATTATATTAAAGTCAGATTAATGGCCATTTCTCTCGAATGCCACTGATTAAGCAATTACATAGCTAGGGTCGGTCTTGAAGAAAACAGGGGCTTAATTGCCCTTTGGGAGACATTATCACTGCATTGGGCCATTGGCTGAGAATATCTCTGAGTAACAGAAGTAATTTTGTTTGATTTGAGGTTTAACGTCCCCGTCAACACTGTAAAGGTCATTTTGGAGACGTTGCTTCCAATTTTGTGGGACTTTTACCCGATATTGAAATGAAATGACATCTCAAGTCCTGCCGCCCAATTATGAAACCAATAGGGTTTATAAGCATGGACTGGCCGACTCGCACCGCTTTGCCTGGGCAGGCTTAGATCCTATAAGCAGTTTACCAGTACTCGTGTGCGGGTCGGTTTCAGCTCTGCATGGAAACATCATCCAGCCATCCCCGATGGGCGGGGCCGATAACAGAAGTAAATATAAAGTTTATTTATCTATTTATTTATTTTGAGTTTTATCTATTTATTTATTTTGAGTATACGTGCACACATCCTTTTCACCAGAAGCGCTTCTTGAATCAGAGGAAGGGAAAGAATGACTAGGAAAAGATTTCAAGATCAGTCTCAACGACGGAATTTATAGGTTCATTTTTTTCATTGACAGTTTATTTATTTATTTATTTATTTTATTGTTATTATGCCCCTTCCCTGAAAGGAGAGGAGACACATTGTTTTGCTACGGTTCTGTGCGTCTGTCTGTCCTTTGTTAGTCCTTATCCCGTTGAACACGAAAATGTTTACCTTTGCAAACAATGTAGGTCCAGATCAGATGGCTTCTACACCGTTTGCCATCTAGCGAATACATTTTATCAGCAGGAAAGCACGCCTATATAATTTGACCCCACTTTTTGGACGGGGTTTTTCAAGAAAAAATTCCGTCCTTTAGAATAGCGATGTCCGTGCGGGCGGGCGGGCGGCCGGGCGTCCGCGTCCCGGTATACCTTTTTCGGTTTACCTTTTGGTAAACCTTTTTTTAAAAAACCCGTCCATAATGCCATTTGGCGTTTTTCTTGTATACAGTAAAACTGGGGTTTACAGGGGTATACATTATTTTTCTTATTTCGGCAAAAAAGATGGATTGTGGGTACTGGTTTCAACCGCCTCGCAATGGGCCATTATACTTAAAATAAATAAGGCCCCCGCCCATCGGGGCTTGAAGAAATAGATGGGCTGCGCGATGCTTCCACGCAGAGCTAAATACGACCCGCACACGAATACTGGAAAACCGCTTAGAGGATCTAAGCCTGCCCAGGAAAAGCGGGGCGAGTCGGAGCGTCCATGCTTATAAACCATATTGGTTTCATTCGGCAACAGGGCTTGAGAAGTCATTTCATCTCAACGTCTGGTAAAATTCCCACAAGATTGGAAGCTACGTCGCCAAAATGACATTTACAATGTAGACGGGGACGTTAAACCTCAAATGAAACGAACAAACTGAAAATAAATAAACAGATAAATAAATTTTACTTCATTCTTAGCCAGTACAGTGATAATGTCTCATAAAGGGCAATTTAGCCCCTATTTTTATCTGGATTTCTCTCTCTTCTTCTTCTTCTTCTTCTTCTTCTTCTTCAATCAAGCAAGATGCACTATACTCGTACATGTAGGCAGATTCTTAGCTCATTTTGATGCATCATTAAATTCTAATAAATTCTAGTGTCAGCTAGGCTTGAAGCAATTAAACAGTAGGGAATAACCTCTTGCCCTTCTTAATTGAAGTTCCCTGATATTAAGTCAGATAAACTCCAACACACTGCAACAGAATAAACAGAAAAAAGGGTTCTCTGATACAGTTTTTGTTTCAATACCCAGTCAACAGCTAAGGTCATGTTGGGCCAGTCAGTTCCCTTCACTGTTCCTAGACAGGATAAGTTACTAGCACATTGTGAGATCATGCTTTAGATATAATAGTCACGAAATGAAAGTACATGTACATGATTCAGAAACGGGCCTCCGTGGCCGAGTGGTTAAAAGCGCCGACTCTTGATCATTAGGTCTCTCACCTCTGTGGTTCGAGCCTCGCTCGGGTCACATGTGAGACGCCAAGTTCTGCAACGGAAGGTCAGGTGTTTTTTCTCCGGGTACTCCGGTTTTCGCCCATCTCTGATTAAAGATCGGCTCGATTTGAGTGAAACAATCTTGAAAGGGCCGTAAAACCAAAATAAAAACACGATTCAGAGCTGAAGACCAAGCTGACTTTTTTCAACTGTTATTGCATTATTTACTATTTATTCACACACTTCTGCCAAATGAATTCTTCCTGAGTGGGCAGAACTATTTCCAGTTTAAGGTTAATCTGACAGTAATAATAATTTCAATCTTTTGTATTCATACATTGTAGACTCTCTCAAATACTGCATTTAGCAACTATCGACCTAGGTAAGGAAACGTAAAAAAAATTAGAAGCAAAATATGCTAGGAGAAGTCTGATCAATGTCGACGCTGTTAGAGGTACACTCTGATCAGGGTCCACACAGTTTGCCAGGATGCAAAACCTGCAAGAAGATGCAACAGACAACATTTTCCGATATATTGTTTTCATGGCATCTTAGGGGGTCATCTCCAAACCCTCTTCTTAAATAGCTACCTGTCACGTAGTGACGACGTGAGCTTTTAGGATCACTTTTTGTCCGTCGTCCGTCGTGCGTCCGGGCGTGCGTAAACAATTTCTTTAAACAACTGATTGGATTTTGACCAAACTTCACAGGAATTATCCTTAGGTGGTCTCCTTTCAAAGTTGTTCAAACGGTTCTGGTCCGTTGGACATCTAGGTCACAGGAGCAAAAAAATTGATTTTTTTTTTTTTACTGAAATCTTCTTCTCTGAAACCGTACGGCCCAGGACTTTGTTATTTGGTATGAAGCTTCATCTATGGGACCTCTACCAAGTATGTTCAAATTATAGCCCTTGGGCCAAAAATGCCCCCGGTCCGGGTCCCATCAGTTTTACATAGGCTTATATAGGGAAAAAGCTTTTAAAATCTTCTTTGAAACCAGAAGGCCTAGGTGTTTGATATTTGGTATGAAGTTGTATCTGGTGAACCTCTGCCAAGATTGTTCAAATGATATCACTTGGGCCAAAAATGCCCCCGCACTGGGGCCCACCAATAGACCCACCCACAAGACTTATATAGGGAAAAACCTTTAAAACTCTTCTTGTCTGAAACCAGAAGGCCCAGGTGTTTGATAATTGGTATGAAGTTGTATCTAGTTGTCCTCTGCCAAGATTGTTCACTTTACAGCCCTGGGGCAAAAAATGCCCCGGCAACAGGGCATACCGGTTTTACATAGACTTAAATGGGGGAAAACCTTTAAAAGTCTTCTTGTCTGAAACCAGAAGGCCCAGGTGTTTGATATTTGGTATGAAGTTGTGTCTAATGGACCGGTACCAAGATTTTCAAATTATGTCCCCAGGGCCAAAACTGCCACCGTCCCGGGGTACACCGGTTTTACATAGACTTTTATAGGGAAACCTTTTTAAAACACTTCTCGTCTGAAAACAGAATGACCAGGTGTTTGATATTTGGTTTGAAGCTTCATTTACATGTAGTTGACCTCTATCAAGATTGCTCAAATTATAGCCCTGAGGTAAAAAATGCCCCCGCCCCGGGCCCCTTGGTTAAACATAGACTTAGATAGGAAATGTCTTTAAAAGCCTTCTTCTCTAAAACAGCAGTAGCAGGTATTTGATATTTGATATGAAGCTTCGTCTAGTGGTCCTCTATCAAGATTGTCAAATTACAGACCTGGGGCCAAAAATGCCCAATCCCCTGGGCCCGCTGGTTTTACTTATACTTATATTGGGAAAATCTTAATAAATCTTCTTGTCTGAAACCAGAAGGCTCAGTTCTTTGATATTTAATATGAAGCTTCGTTAGTGGACCTCAACCATGATCGTTCAAATTATAGCCCTGGGGCCAAAAATGGCTCTGCCCCGGGCCCACTCTTGTCTGAAATCACAAAGCCTAGGTCAAATTGTTCAAATTATAGCCCTGGGTCCAAAGATGGGTCCATGCCGGTTCACACTTGTTTTACATAGACTTATACAGGGAAAACCTTTCAAAATGTCCTTGTTTGAAACCAGAAGGCCAAGATATTTGATATTTGGTATGAAGGTTCATCTAGTGGACCTCAATCAACCTTTTTCAAATTGTAGCCCTGGGGCTAAAATGGGCCCACCCCACGGCCCACTTGATTACATAGACTTATATTGGGAAAACCTTTGAAAATATTATCTGAAACCAGAAGGCAAAGGTCTTTGATATTTGGTATGAAGCTTCGTCTTGTGTAATTCTACCAAGATTGCTCAAATTATAGCCCTTGGGCCAAAATGGCGCAGTCCCGGGGACCACAGGTTTTATATAGACTCATATATGGAAAACCTTTAAAAATCTGTATGTCTCAAACCAGAAGGCTCCGGTCTTCGGTATTTAGTATGAAAGCATCTCCGTTTAGACCTCTACCAAGATTATGCAAATTATAGCCCTGGGGCCTGTCCCCGGGGTCCACTTGTTACACTATGAATCACGTGAGCGACCCAGGGCCATCATTGTCCCCTTGTTGGGACTTTGAATTGACATCCCAAGCCCAATGAAACCCAATAGGGTTTATATACATTGACGGTCAGAATTGCACGGCTTTGTCTGGGCAGGCTTCCATCTTCTAAGCGGTTTACCAGTACTCAGGTGTGGTTGGTTTCAGCTCTGCTTGGGCGCACCATGCAGCCTCATCTATTTCTCCAAGCCAAGATGGGCGGGGGTGCAGCAAAATGTATATATACAATATTGAAGATTATTCTGTAAACACATATCAGCCTGCACATGGACACAGTCCGGTCAGTGTATTCATTGTCAGCATGAAGTAGTCAAGTGAAGCCTTTGATCAAAACGTGAACGTGTGCAGGCTATTTTCAATATTCACTGTGCACACAGTCATGTAGAGTTTGCTGCCTTGGCTCATTGTGCTCCCTGCAGGAACTGCCGTGGTGGTGGGGTGGGGTAATTTCTGGCCTTGACGGCATCTGTCATCTGCATCCGCATGAAGCTTTTAGCTCACCTGAGTCGACGGCTCGGGGGGGGGGGGGGGGAGGGGGGGGGGGTGCTTATAGTATGACAGCCTCCGTCATTGGACTTTGGCATTTTAACACAGGGAAAGCTTGTGAGCAAAATATCCCGATACTGCTCAGGTAAGGCTCTTAAGGTTTGGTGTAATTATGAAAATTTCTGCTAAAAATTGATTGTTGGTACTTTTATAACCGCCTCAATATGTGTGTTGTGGTTTTACCACCCAGTCAACAGTTGTAGGTCTAATGAACAAGAGAGCCCAGAGGGCCCTGATTCGCTCACCTGAGTATCACTGTCTCTAGTACATTCTATTTTTGGCTCTGGCGGCCATCTTTTTCCTTAGAGCGGAATGATTTTAGCAATTTTGAAAGGGAGTCACCTGGGTAACATTCCTGCAAAGTTTGAATCAAATTGGCCGAAAGGTTTAGGAGGAGTTCTGGCTTGAATCAAATTTACAATGTTTTCTATTTTTAGCTTTGGTGGTCATTTTGTTTTTGTTCACCGGAGCGGGATCATTTAAGCTATTTTGGTAGAAGGTCATTTATATTCCTACGAAGTGTGTATGAATGGCTCAAGGGTAGAGGAGGAGTTATCGTTTGAAGATTTTTTCTATTTTTAGCTCTAGCGGCCATCTTGTTTGTCACAGCATAACGATTTTGGCTATTTTGGTTGTGAGTCATCAAGGCAACATTCCTTGGAAGTTTGAATCTAATTAGCCCAAGGGATTAGGAGGAGTTCGCGTTTGAAGCAAATTTACGATGTTTTTCTATTTTTAGCTCTTGCAGTCATTTTGTTCATCCGAGCAAAATCGTTTTAGCTATTTTGGTAGATGGTCATCTTAGCATTAGTTTGAATGAAATCGGCCCAAGGATAAAGGAAGAGTTGTCGTTTCAAGATTTTTCTATTTTTAGTTCTGGTGGTCATCTTGTTTGTCAGAGCGGAACGAGTTTAGCTATTTTGATAGAGAGTCACCTAGGCAACGTTTCTATGAAGTTTGAATTACATTGGCCTAAGGCAAATTTACGATGATTTTCTTTTTATACCCCCGCAAACGAATTTTGAAGGGGGGTATACTGGAATCAGCCTGTCGGTTGGTTTGTCGGGCGGTCGGGTAGTCTGTCTGCAAAATTTTGTCCGCTCAACTCCTCCTTCACTATCAGTTGGATTCAATTGATACTTAAAATAATTATTCACCAGGAGGGGTAGATGTGCAAGACACAAATTTCACTAAAGTTTGTCCCATAATTACGGAGTTATGGCCCTTGATTTGCTAAAAAAATGTGCTAAAAACATTGTCCGCTCAACTCCTCCTTCACTATCAGTCGGATTCAATTGAAACTTGCCATAATTGTTCACCAGGAGGGGTAGATGTGCAAGACGCAAATTTCACTAAAGTTTGTCCCATAATTACGGAGTTATGGCCCTTGATTTGCTAAAAAATGTGCTAAAAACATTGTCCGCTCAACTCCTCCTTCACTATGAGTCGGATTCAATTGAAACTTGCCATAATTGTTCACAAGGAGTGGTGTATTTGTAAGACGCAAATTTTATATTTACGGAGTTATGGCCCCTGAATCATTTTGAAACATACTTTCTTGACCCTGATTTGCTTGCAAACATCTTGTCCACTGAACTCCTCCTTCACTATCAGTCGAATTCAATGGATACTTGGCATACTTATTCACTAGGATAAGAAGAAGTGCAAGACGCAAATTTCAGGAGAATCTGTCCAACAATTATGGAGTTATTGTCCCTGAATCACTGAAAAGTGGTTGCTGCAACAATTTGTCCGCTGAACTCCTCCTTCACTATCAGTCGGATTCAATGGACACTTGACGTACTTATTCACTAGGATAAGTAGATGTGCAAGACGCAAATTTCAGGAGAATCTGTCCAACAATTATGGAGTTATTGCCCCTGAATGGACTCAGTGGACACTGTTTATGTTTGCTTTCTGTGTCAAGTATTGAGGCGGGGGTATTAATCATCACCTTTATTGATAGTTTCTCTAGTTTTTAGCTCTGGTGGTCATCTTGTTCATTGAAGCGGGATCGTTTAAGCTATTTTTGGTAGACGTTTACCAAAGCAACATTCCTATGAAGTTAGAATGAAATTGGGAATAGGGTACAGGAGGAGTTGTCGTTTGAATTTTTTTTCTATTTTTAGCTCTGGGGATCATCTGGACAATTTTAGCTATTTTGGTAGGGAGTCATCTAGCCAACATTCCTGTGAAGTTTGAATGAAATTGGGCAAAGGGTACAAGAGGAGTTGTCATTTGAAGATGTCGTTTGAAAGTGTTGACGTCAGAAGACATACGACGTCAGACGACGACGACAACCGACAACATCCAACCAAAAGATAAAAGTATTATTGGTCATATCTTTTGACCCTGTTGAGTTCGAAACTTTATTTTGAGCATGTAGGCTGCTTGTGACAATGTCTTCCTACTCAAACAAAAAATCTTGACCTGTGACCTTGATCTTGACCTGTGACCTTGATCTTGACCTGTGACCTTGATCTTGACCCGTGATCGGCTTCGAAGAAAAAATGACCATGCCCTGGGACAAATTCGTGTTTCACAAACACATCTTGTTCTTCTTAAGATATTCGTTTTTTCGTCGGTAAAGTTTGCAATGTATTTTTATAGGCGTGTTTTCGTAATACGGATGAGTCTTTAAACCGAAGTCCCGTCGCCGTATGACTTAGCTGTTGGTGGACGTAAAACTAACATGAGGAACACAACAATAAAAATTACTTCGGGTTCCTATTTTGTGTTTTAATATTTTGGGGTTCTATGATGTAACCGGCCCTGGCCCATCTGGGCTTGAGGAAATGGATGGGCTGCATAATGCTTCCATGCTGTGCTGAAACCGACCGCACACGAGTACTGGTAAACTACTTAGAAGATCTAAGCCTGCCCAGGCAAAGCGGTGCGGGTCTGACTGTCCATGCTTGTAAACCCTATTGGTTTCTTTGGGCGACATGGCTTGAGATGTCATTTTATTTCAGTGTCTGGTAAATGTCCCACAAAAATAGAAGCAACGTCTCCAAAATGACCTATACAGTGTTGACGGGGATGTTAAACCTCAAATCAGTGAGTGAGTGTTTGAGTCTTACGTCCCACCATCAGCTAAGGTCATAGGAGACGGGACCTCGGTTTAAGGACTCATCCGAAAGTCTGTAGAAGCCCGGGATCGATCCTGCGACCCCTGGTTTACAAGGCGGGTAGCGAAACTACTACATCACGGAGGCTTCTAAACCAAATGTATGATGTAACTGCAATTGATTCTGAGAGTAGGCTTGAACAATTTGTTCGTTTGAATTGAGATTTAAAGTCTCTGTTAACACTTCATAGGCCATTTTTGTAGGGGTTTTACCCGACATTGAGATGAAATGACATCATCTCAAGCCCAAATAAAACCAAAAGGGTTTATATGCATGGACAAGCCAACTCGCGCCACTTTTCCTGGGCAGGCTTAGAACCTCTAATCAGTTTCCTAGGCTTGAACAATGTCTAAGTACACAAGTCCAGTCCAGATTTTAAAGTTACACATTACTCTGCACATTCTTTCGACAGAAACTGACAACTGCCCTTCTTGAATCAGTGGAAGGGAGAGAATGACCGTAGAAAAGATTTCATTATCAATCTCCATGAAAGAATGCTGCCGACGCGCATCCGACTGAGCTACCGGGACCGGCACCTGCTGGGGTTTACAAGGATAAACATTATTATTTTCTCGTATTTCTGTAATTGGGTGTGGGTACTCGTTATTATATGTTTGCAGAAAAATATCATGGGTTTTCATCAAAAGTGGCCATTTTTGAGATGTGGAAAATGCCGCGCAGATGTGTTACCGTAATGATCAGTTCAATGTGCAATGAAAATTAATCTAACAAACTTTCAGTCTTTGTTTGCTTTGTTTGATTTGAGGTTTAGCGTCCCAGTCAACACTATTAAAGTCATTTCGGAGACGATGTTTCCAATTTTGTGGGATTTTTACCCGATATTGAGATGAAATGACATCTCAATCCTTGCCGTCCAATCAAACCAATAGATTATATGTGCATGGACGGGCCGGCTCGCACCACTTTGCCTCGGCAGGCTTAGACCTTAATGGTTTACCAGTACTCATATATGCGTTTGGTTTCAGCTCTGTGTGGAAGCATCATGCAGCCAAATCTATTTCTTCAAGCCCCGATGGGCGGGGGCTCTCAATTATTAAACTCTCTATGGCAGATAGAGTAACACACAACTGATTTCTCGCAATATCACATTTGCAGCTCTGCCTTCTTCTTCTTCTTCTTCTTCTTCTTCTTCTTCTTCTTCTTCTTCTTCTTACCAGCTTTTGCAGTCAATTACTAAACGCATGGGATGGCTGATTGGCTCTGCGTTTAGGCTCGAAAAGGGATCCTAAGCTTGAACGCCTTTCGTCGAACCCTTAAATAGCTATACTTTATGCGAAAGGAGTAGATAATGATCATCCAGACTGATCCCAGCTTTAGTGAGAATGGTTTCCTCCCTGGTCTTACAGTATTTCTAGATCTCTCGAAGAGAGAGAGAGAGAGAGAGAGAGAGAGAGAGAGAGAGAGAGAGAGAGAGAGAGAGAGAGAACGTTAACAGGTTCGTATAAATGACATTTTACTGAGTGACTGCATTTTCTTTTTCTATATCAACCGTATCACAATGGTGAGCACTCAATGAGGCGGTTCGTACGAGAACCAAAAACATTTGTACGAGTAAAGGAAAGTGCCTCAATATTTAATCAGTAAAGAAACTGCATATTGTCGCCAGGATTTGTCATCCTATTGTCACAAGAGAGAGAGAAAGAGAGAGAGAGAGAGAGAGAGAGAGAGAGAGAGAGAGAGAGAGAACGTTAACAGGTTCGTATAAATGACATTTTACTGAGTGAGTGCATTTTCTTTTTCTATATCAACCGTATCACAATGGTGAGCACTCAATGAGGCGGTTCGTACGAGAACCAAAAACATTTGTACGAGTAAAGGAAAGTGCCTCAATATTTAATCAGTAAAGAAACTGCATATTGTCGCCAGGATTTGTCATCCTATTGTCACAAGAGAGAGAGAGAGAGAGAGAGAGAGAGAGAGAGAGAGAGAGAGAGAGAGAGAGAGAGAGACAGAGATGATCAGAATGTGCTTGCTTAGGACAGGTGCTTGCTTAATACAGGTGAATTTTAATGCATTTTCCTATTTTGGGAACCGAGGGTATGCTTGCTTAAGACAGGTTTGCTTGCTAAATAGAGGTGGCCACTATACCAGGTTTTACAGTAGCCGCCTTGAGGTCAGAGGGTTGCGAAAGAGGGTTATCTAAGAATCATAGGTTTGACTTGGCAAACATTGACCCAGACCAGACGCAACAGAAAGCGGCATCTGATCAAGATCGACACTAATTGCTTAAAATTGAGAATTTCAGGGTTAAATGAAACAATTTAAATCACAGTCCAGGACTATCTCTCCGACCTACACTCAGGGACAATCGACCAACCAGATTTCTCAGTGCTTTGATTTTTATACGCCAGTTTTGAAAAAAAAAAAAAAAACCCGGCCTCGGTAGCTCAGTCGGATGCGCGTCTGACTGGTGATCAGGAGGACGCGGGTTCGATACCTGCCACGGTTGGCAACATTCTTTCGAGGGACTGATCATGGAATCTTTTCTACGGCCATTCTCATCTTTCCGCTGATTCAAGAAGGGCAGTTGTCAGTTTCTTGCGAAAGAATATGCACCGTACTGGTTAACCACTTTCGTTTAAGCCTGTCCAGGAAAAGGGTGGATAGGTAAACGGACCGGCTCCGAAATTACCTAAAACAGTGTTGATTCGGCGTTAAACTCCAATACAATCGACAATATGGCCCCCGCCCATCGGGGCTTGAAGAAATAGATGGGCTGCATGATGCTTCCACTCAGAGCTGAATCCGACCCGCACACGAATACTGGTAAACTGCTAAGCCTGCCCAGGCAAAGCGGTGCGAGTCGGTCCGTCCATGCTTAAAAATCCTATTGGTTTCATTGGGCGACAGGGCTTGAGATGTCATTTCATCTCAAGGACGGGTAAAAGTCACACAAAATTGGAAGCAACGTCTCCAAAATGACATTTTCAGTGTCGACGAGGACGTTACACCTCGAATCAATCAATCAAATCAATCGACAAATGGAAAAAAGGAAATACATGTACTATGACATTGCGCTGTCCGTCCGACTGGCCGTCCGTCCGGCCGTCCGTCATTACTTTGTTATTCTTGATGGATTTGGAAATTCCTTGGCTGAAATGTTAACCATCATGAGAGTATGTGTCGTATGCAAGACCCAGGTCGGTACCCCCGAGGTCAAGGTCATAGAGGTGAAAGGTAAAGAAAAAGTGTATTTTCTTGTGTCCTGTCAATACCTTTGTTATTCCTGGATGGATTTGAAAATAGCTTGGCAGCAATATTGACCATCATGAGACAATTTGTCGCACGTAAGACCCAGGTCGGTACCTCCATGGTCAAGGTCACAGTGGTCAAATGTCAAAAAAGGTCATTTTTCGTGTTCAGTCAATAGCTTTTTGGATCGATCGGTTTACGATCGGCCCAAATTTACTAAATGGCAAACGGTATTCATGCAGTTGTCCACATGACCATCACTGATTTGGGAAAACCAATATTATGTTTTATTAATAGAACTTTAAACGTTGAGCTATTTTTATCGATGTGACAAGAGTAAACTAGCTACTAGTTTGATAATAAAAGTCTGATCATTTTTTGTTGGTATTTTTTATTGGTTTAAAAATTTATCACCTTCTTAGTAATGGCAAGTCTATTTGGTAGAGTCTCAAATCTTAGGTTAAAATTGAGCCAGAGAGACTAGACTAGCTACACTTTTATACACTGTTCATTTTAATGCAAAAGATGATTTTAATTCCATATTATTCATTTAACACCTAGTGGCTAGGCTATAACAAGAGCTATCTATAGTCTTGACAGGAATCGTGTGCTGGATAATACTCAGATCCGACGCCGCGGAATGTGGCGTCTGCTCAGCCGGTTGCACAGGGACTACACTGTTTGCTTAAATAGTGGCATATGAGGGTTAAACGAAATATACTCACCGGAAATAGAAACTATACACTTATTTTTAAATTGTCACGGGCAAAATACTTTAATGAAATTTGAATTATAATTATATAAATTCTCATCAGTGGCATGTCTGATTTATCGAATAAAATGTTTAATGATAGCTACGATTTAACGGGTAAAGCCACAGGTTCAAAGCAAGGGTCCAAATCTTGCTGTTCAAGTTTCAATTGAGTCAAACATTTTGTGTCGCGAATGTGATTCCTATTTGTATCAGTTATTACTCATCATCTGAGGTTGGGAATATTGTTTACAAAATGAAAATTTTCAAAATGGTTGAAATGTTATCGACATTTAAATATTGGACCAAGCCACCGGAAGTGAGCGAAAAGTATAGCATTTCTGATTGTAGTAGTATATAGAGGACGGTATTCGCCTTACTATGATCGGCGATCGGCTCTCTTTTATCGATAATATTTTATTGACCTATTGTTAAGCGGGGACATCATTTCTAAAGATTTTTAAATACCCCTGTAACCAAATATCTCATTTCCATAACTTTTTAGTTTAAAGTGAAATTGTATATGCTCGGCTTTTGAATTTGTATAAACGTATTTTACCGAAATCATTTACTCTTTGGGCGTTGCGATAGATGGTACACGCGTAACAAAGAACATGTCTGATCTGGGTCTACACTGTTTGCCGACATATTAAGGGCGATATAGCGGTCTCTAATTTGAATCTTCTTTCTGAATCGAGCTGAATCATGCGGAATTGATCATTTCTCTGTGGTGTGGTAAACCAAGAAAAAAAATCTAATCGGATGCAACGGTCTCTGATCTGGATCTACACTGTGTACGCATAGGCTCCCCTTTTCTGAAACGGTTGTCATACGGAATTGATCATTTCTCTGTTTGCAGACGCCTTCAGCTCATTTTTTCTAAAAAAAAAAAAAAACCCTGTCGAAATAATTTCTGTTTAGTACGGAATTTAACGACCCAGTCAAGGCTATGAAGGTCATATATGGTCTCGCTTATTTGTATGTAATAGTGGAGTAACGATATGGTTACAAGCTGCGTCTTATCTGGGTCTGCATTCTTATTTGCCAAGTATTCGGTCCACACAACCTCATAACGATAAGCGTAGCGCGGTTACTGGAGTCACGCGGATATCGGGGACGTAAAGCTTCTGCGCTTAGTAACATGTTGGGTCGGTTCCTTCGATAACCCGATATATATAACGCATAGAAAGTAGGTAGATCAAGACCTTCACTGTTTGCTCATTATATTTTCGTTTGTTCCCGCATTTTTTTAGTACATAAAATGGATTGTGATAAACGAAGAGTAAAATCTGTTTGGTTGTAGCGGTTTCTGATCTGAATCTACACTGAACATAAAGACGGAATTTTGTAACAAAAAAAGAAAAAGGGGTTGAATTACGCTCAAGTTTAGTAACTCAAAGACTGATCTGGGTCTACAATGTTTGCCGACATATTAAGGGGCAATGTAGCGGTCTCTGATCTCTATTTACTTTCTGAATCGAGCTGAATTGATCATTTCCCTGTTTGCATAACCCTTCAGCTCATTTTTCTAATAAAACTTTCGAACTGATTTCTGTTTAGTACGGAATTTAACGGCCCAGTCAATGCTATGAAGGTGATATATGGTCTCGCTTATTTGTATGTACTAGTGTAGTAACGGTATGGCTACAAGCTGCGTCTAATCTGGGTCTGCATTCTTATTTGCCAAGACTTCGGTCCACAATCTTTAAGCAATAAGCTCATAACGATAAGCATAGCGCGACTTTATTAAATTGGAGTCACGCGGATATCGGATTCTGTGTCTAATCTGGGAGTGCATTGTTGTACCAAAGCTGAATTCAGTCCACCCTCTTTACGCAATAATCGCATAACGATAAGCATAGCGCGGCCATACTAAACTGTTTACTGGAGTCACGTGGATATCGGGCTTAAGGAGGGACGAAGGAAGGCCGGAGGAGTTATTACAGCGAATCATAATCAATGAAAACCAAACATATATCGATTTAACGAAAGAAATTTTATTTTTATCATGCATTCAAACAGAAATGTCATTGTACACATGGAATCCGTTCAGAAAGTATATCAACACAGAAGGTAATAACGTGGTATCCAATTGCGTTTAGTTTTGTTCATTTATGTCACTATTCATACAACGGGAAGGAAAGAGCCTACAC
Source organism: Lucinisca nassula (assembly GCA_963580285.1). Classification (NCBI taxonomy): domain Eukaryota; kingdom Metazoa; phylum Mollusca; class Bivalvia; order Lucinida; family Lucinidae; genus Lucinisca; species Lucinisca nassula. The sequence continues at coordinate 3,956,305 of OY757023.1, read as the reverse complement.
TTTAGCACGTTTAGCAGAAGGTTCCTCGTCATCACTAGTATTATCGCCCACTTCATTATCCCGTAGTTTGGGGGGGGATAGTAATCCTCCAAGATTGCCTCAAACAGAAATTTTCTTTGTTCGATTGCACTTTTCCAGGCTTCCCGAGAGCTGTAGTCATCCAGTTCCATGAAATTAGTAGCTATCCTCTTAATGGCTTTGTACACGGGAGTTTTGCGAAGAGCATCGAACCATAACATTCTGTCCGCAAATACGCCGCTGACCGCTTTTCTGTAGGTGCTTCTCATGTCATGGTAAACACGCGATCTAGCCTCTTCTCGATCAAAGTCCCTTCTCTGTACGAGTTTGGTCACCTCCTCCTCGAACCGATCTTGACACTTCTCGGAAGCCTTCTGAACCACGCTTTCCCAAGGATCGTACTGGTCTCCTCGCGGCTGTCTCTCTGTGTCACTGGCCTCATCCGCGTCGGACATTCCATAATTTGTACCGGAATCGGTTGTCTCTGTGTCAGACGGCTCCGATTCTGTTGACACCATGTCTTTCTCTCCGTGTTTCTGTTTCTTGTGTCGCAGCATGTTATCGCGACGTTTAAAGTCTTTCATACAGATGTCACATGTGTTCATGTTGAAGTTCAGAGTAGAAATGAAGCGGAGGAGGAGGTTTGCCTCCTCATCAAAATCCGGAGGTATCGTGCGCGGGAATGCGCTTCGGTGTTGCATCAGCAGACCCTCCTCGTTGGTCTTCGCGTTTTCTTTTCCTCTCTTTAGAAGTCGGCGCTGAAGCCATGATTCTCCGAAGCTCGCTCTTTACCCTCTCGTTTTGCCGTTGCACGGGAGTCACTGCCTCGATGCGTACTATCTCTGACTTAGGCTGGCTGGGCTTTTTGTCTTCAATCGGAATGATTCCTTTGCGGTAACCAGGCGTCACGATGCGATTCGGCGTGCTACATCTATCTTGAAAAAAGCGCGCCCATTTTTCCGGATCAGGTACGTAGGAATGCATGTCTTTTTCGATGTAGCGTCATCAACTAATACCAGACATTCACTATCGTCTATTTTATATATAAAAAAAAACAGGTGTGGATATTTATTCAGTGAACGCGGACGCTAAAGAAAGCATTTTGTTACGAGTCGCAAATCCCTCTTTAAAGTATATAGTCCACATCAGTCCATCTTCTTTACGCAACACTCCGACCTCACAACGATAAGCATAGGGCGGTTATAAATAATTATTAAAATCAATAATTGTCACGTGGTTCGTTCTCTGTCACGGGATCTTTGTCTGAAATTAACCTGACGATTTTAGGTCCGTGACGCTCGGAGGCGGCTTGAGGAGGAACGAAGGAGGTACGGAGGCGGTTTGAGGAGGTACGGAGGAGACTTGCGGAGGCACGGAGGAGGCTTGAGGAGGTACGGAGGAGGCTTGCTGAGGGGTGATAGGATTAATAAACCAAGTAATTTGAACCTCAAATCAAATAAAAGATTGAAGAAACGCGTGCGCTTGCGCAACCTAGGGAGTTTAAACATCCGGTAAGGGAACTCGTGCGCAATAAAATCTGACATTTGACAATGGCAATGATTACGTCTTGTAAAAGAGGTGCGATTCGGACCGTCCCTGCATATAAACCCTTTGGGTTTGTTTGGGCGGTAGGGCTTGAGGTGTCTTTTCCTGTCAATAAAAGATTGAAGAAACGCGTGCGCTTGCGCTCCTAGACACCTCAAGCCCTACCGCCCAAACAAACCCAAAGATTTTAATAATTATTTATAACCGCCCTATGCTTATCGTTGTGAGGTCGGAGTGTTGCGTAAAGAAGATGGACTGATGTGGACTATATACTTTAAAGAGGGATTTGCGACTCGTAACAAAATGCTTTCTTTAGCGTCCGCGTTCACTGAATAAATATCCACACCTGTTTTTTTTATATATAAAATAGACGATAGTGAATGTCTGGTATTAGTTGATGACGCTACATCGAAAAAGACATGCATTCCTACGTACCTGATCCGGAAAAATGGGCGCGCTTTTTTCAAGATAGATGTAGCACGCCGAATCGCATCGTGACGCCTGGTTACCGCAAAGGAATCATTCCGATTGAAGACAAAAAGCCCAGCCAGCCTAAGTCAGAGATAGTACGCATCGAGGCAGTGACTCCCGTGCAACGGCAAAACGAGAGGGTAAAGAGCGAGCTTCGGAGAATCATGGCTTCAGCGCCGACTTCTAAAGAGAGGAAAAGAAAACGCGAAGACCAACGAGGAGGGTCTGCTGATGCAACACCGAAGCGCATTCCCGCGCACGATACCCCCGGATTTTGATGAGGAGGCAAACCTCCTCCTCCGCTTCATTTCTACTCTGAACTTCAACATGAACACATGTGACATCTGTATGATAGACTTTAAACGTCGCGATAACATGCTGCGACACAAGAAACAGAAACACGGAGAGAAAGACATGGTGTCAACAGAATCGGAGCCGTCTGACACAGAGACAACCGATTCCGGTACAAATTATGGAATGTCCGACGCGGATGAGGCCAGTGACACAGAGAGACAGCCGCGAGGAGACCAGTACGATCCTTGGGAAAAGCGTGGTTCAGAAGGCTTCCGAGAAGTGTCAAGATCGGTTCGAGGAGGAGGTGACCAAACTCGTACAGAGAAGGGACTTTGATCGAGAAGAGGCTAGATCGCGTGTTTACCATGACATGAGAAGCACCTACAGAAAAGCGGTCAGCGGCGTATTTGCGGACAGAATGTTATGGTTCGATGCTCTTCGCAAAACTCCCGTGTACAAAGCCATTAAGAGGACAGCTACTAATTTCATGGAACTGGATGACTACAGCTCTCGGGAAGCCTGGAAAAGTGCAATCGAACAAAGAAAATTTCTGTTTGAGGCAATCTTGGAGGATTACTATCCCCCCCCAAACTACGGGATAATGAAGTGGGCGATAATACTAGTGATGACGAGGAACCTTCTGCTAAACGTGCTAAAGTGTAGGCTCTTTCCTTCCCGTTGTATGAATAGTGACATAAATGAACAAAACTAAACGCAATTGGATACCACGTTATTACCTTCTGTGTTGATATACTTTCTGAACGGATTCCATGTGTACAATGACATTTCTGTTTGAATGCATGATAAAAATAAAATTTCTTTCGTTAAATCGATATATGTTTGGTTTTCATTGATTATGATTCGCTGTAATAACTCCTCCGGCCTTCCTTCGTCCCTCCTTAAGCCCGATATCCACGTGACTCCAGTAAACAGTTTAGTATGGCCGCGCTATGCTTATCGTTATGCGATTATTGCGTAAAGAGGGTGGACTGAATTCAGCTTTGGTACAACAATGCACTCCCAGATTAGACACAGAATCCGATATCCGCGTGACTCCAATTTAATAAAGTCGCGCTATGCTTATCGTTATGAGCTTATTGCTTAAAGATTGTGGACCGAAGTCTTGGCAAATAAGAATGCAGACCCAGATTAGACGCAGCTTGTAGCCATACCGTTACTACACTAGTACATACAAATAAGCGAGACCATATATGACCTTCATAGCATTGACTGGGCCGTTAAATTCCGTACTAAACAGAAATCAGTTCGAAAGTTTTATTAGAAAAATGAGCTGAAGGGTTATGCAAACAGGGAAATGATCAATTCAGCTCGATTCAGAAAGTAAATAGAGATCAGAGACCGCTACATTGCCCCTTAATATGTCGGCAAACATTGTAGACCCAGATCAGTCTTTGAGTTACTAAACTTGAGCGTAATTCAACCCCTTTTTCTTTTTTTGTTACAAAATTCCGTCTTTATGTTCAGTGTAGATTCAGATCAGAAACCGCTACAACCAAACAGATTTTACTCTTCGTTTATCACAATCCATTTTATGTACTAAAAAAAATGCGGGAACAAACGAAAATATAATGAGCAAACAGTGAAGGTCTTGATCTACCTACTTTCTATGCGTTATATATATCGGGTTATCGAAGGAACCGACCCAACATGTTACTAAGCGCAGAAGCTTTACGTCCCCGATATCCGCGTGACTCCAGTAACCGCGCTACGCTTATCGTTATGAGGTTGTGTGGACCGAATACTTGGCAAATAAGAATGCAGACCCAGATTAGACGCAGCTTGTAACCATATCGTTACTCCACTATTACATACAAATAAGCGAGACCATATATGACCTTCATAGCCTTGACTGGGTCGTTAAATTCCGTACTAAACAGAAATTATTTCGACAGGGTTTTTTTTTTTTTTTTTAGAAAAAATGAGCTGAAGGCGTCTGCAAACAGAGAAATGATCAATTCCGTATGACAACCGTTTCAGAAAAGGGGAGCCTATGCGTACACAGTGTAGATCCAGATCAGAGACCGTTGCATCCGATTAGATTTTTTTTCTTGGTTTACCACACCACAGAGAAATGATCAATTCCGCATGATTCAGCTCGATTCAGAAAGAAGATTCAAATTAGAGACCGCTATATCGCCCTTAATATGTCGGCAAACAGTGTAGACCCAGATCAGACATGTTCTTTGTTACGCGTGTACCATCTATCGCAACGCCCAAAGAGTAAATGATTTCGGTAAAATACGTTTATACAAATTCAAAAGCCGAGCATATACAATTTCACTTTAAACTGAAAAGTTATGGAAATGAGGTAGGTTAGGTTTATTTCACGACCTTGACCCCTAACTAGGGTATAAGTCGAAACAAAACATAACATTTTAACACAGAACAAATAACAGCAAAACTATTTGAAGAAAGCTTCAAACAAGTCATGACTAGATTAAGTCCATTTGACGACACTCGAAGAGTATTGACCCCCATCTTGCTGCTCACTACAACCCATATCTTTCGCAAACAGTGCAGATCCAGATCAGATAGCCATCCAATCAGGATCCACACTGCTTGACATTCAGTTTATGTACCCGGATGAACAAGCCATATCAAGTGTTCTAAATGGTTCACAATCAAAATTGGGTGAGAATTGGTGAGGCTAAGTTGAACATCAGCAAGATGAGGGTCAGATGAGAATGAGGATGTAGTAGTGAGAAAATTCCCAGACCTCCAGATACAAACGCTCAAATATGAACAAGCAGTCACTCCCACACATATCCAGGCCCAAACCGACCAGGTTCTCCAATCCCTGTAATACCCAAATCTGCAACTTCAGAACCCATCAGATGACCATAACTCCAGCACACAGTGCAGATCCCGATCAGACAGCCTCTGGAGAAGCCATCTGGTCAGGATCCACCCTGCCCACACTGCAGGTTGAAAACTGAATGAATACAGAACATTAGATAAATTGTCTGGCTGACAGCCAAAGTGGGCATGGGTTAACGAATTGAGAGTCAAATAGTCATTTTAAACATCTTCAAGAAGAAATTCAAAATCCCAGAGCCTGAAATCAAGAAAAAACAAGCCCTGAAAGCCTGAACCTCTGCTAATGCCTGAAAAGTGTGAGGCCCTATACCCGTCCATACAACGATTGCCACCAAAACTAAGTGAAACACAGAAATCCCATAAAAATCAGTCAATGAAGTACCATTTTCATTCCCTGATCCAAATGGGGTCCCCAACCTACTAGTTAATATAAGATGTGCAGGTGTATACAATTCAAAGAAGTACCCGGAGATCCGTACTGGTTCACTTTAATTTAACACTTAAAACCTTCATAATCTTTTGGACTCATTCAGTAGACGACAAATCGACAATGCCCCCCCCCCCCAACTCCAAGTTACTCAAGAAAACAGACCATGGCTTCCCATGTGCACCGTGATCAATGGAGACAATCCACATGTGATGCCAGATCCGCCCCCAACGGAGGACATGAGGAATACCACAAAATGTCGTCCACAGAAATCTTGTGCCAAAGGTAAACTGTCAATATCCTAGATTTGACTACAAATGACTGTAAATCACTTTAAAAGTATGTAAAACTTCTTTGCAAAATTTGCCAAGCTTAAACAAAGCAGGTAGATCCTTAGTATTCATAAGTGTTTTAAAGCTTACAGAATTTGGAAGCCTTGACAGGCCTCTGGGAAGGTACATTCTTCTTTGATCCTCAAAATAAGTACATTCAAACAAATAGTGAAACTCGTCACCAAGTCTGTCCAAAAAACAAAGCTCACAGACTCTATCATCTCTCTCAACCCCTAAGTATCTACCCCACTCAACCGGGAGCCTATGGTTTAAACTTCTAAAATGACAAAGTGCTGAAGCTAAATCATGTGGTAGTAAGTTAAAGTATTGTTCAAAAACCAATTCAGTCTTAAAGATTCTGTAATTCAGACATTTAGGAGAGTTAAAAACTGTGTCATTCCATTCCATCTTGAAATTTTCAATAAGTTTACATTTAACTACTTTAGCAATGCCTAATGGGACATTCTCCTGTAACTGCCAAAGATTCTGATTACCACTTAAGGTGAGACAATCCTTTATACATACCAACCATTTAGAATGGAAAAAATCCCCTTCATGCATTGAGAGTAAAATTTTATACAGTCTATATGCAATTTTGTCTTGTTTACCATTAAGAATTCGCTGCCAAAAGCCTATCATACGAGACTTGATTAAGATATTAATAGGATATCTTCCAAGTTCACCATACAAAATAACAGAAGGTGTTGTCTTTTTAACATTTAAAATGATCTTATAAAATTGTGTACATAATCGTTCCAGGATGGCAGAATTTTCAAAACCTGTCACCTCAGAACCATAAAGCAAAATCGGCACCACCATAGAGTCAAACAGTTTTAACTGTAGATCAACAGGCAGCTGCAATTTACGTGATTTCCTTAAAACAGCAAACATTGCTTTCCGAGCCTGATCAACCATTCTTTGGTTATTCTTTAAAAATCGACCATTATACGAAAACAAAGTTCCCAAGTACACAAAGTTATCCTCGATATCCAAGTTTTGACCATTATAAGAAAAAACATAATTATGTTGAAATTTCTTATTACAAAATATTGTGACCTTAGTCTTGGCAGGATTAACTTCTAAATCCCAAGACTTGCAGTAAAGATACATGGCATTCAGAGCAGACTGTAATTCTTCTTTAGATTCAGCTAGAATAACAGTATCATCAGCATAAAGTAAGAGATACAGCTTAAAGAAAACTTCAATTTCATCATTGCCCAGCAAAAGTTTAGTCATTTCTGATATATCCTGCAAACCATTGTAGGCATGTGTAATAAATTCAGTTAAATCATTAAGAAACAATGAAAACAATACAGGAGACAAATTTTCACCTTGCCGGACTCCAATATTACTTGCAAATAACTCTGATTTTGACTGACCTAGTCTAACACAAGATTTAGCATTAGCATACAAATTATGAATTATGAGATATTTGGTTACAAGGGTATTTAAAAATCTTTAGAAATGATGTCCCCGCTTAACAATAGGTCAATAAAATATTATCGATAAAAGAGAGCCGATCGCCGATCATAGTAAGGCGAATACCGTCCTCTATATACTACTGATTGTTGTTCTTGTTTTAATCAATATTTAAGACACAGCTGAAGATGCTTTAATGATTGAAGGCTTTTTGGGGTCGGCTTTTGGCTTGAAACATTATTTTGAAAATTTCGCTGGAAAAAAGCAGTTTTTGAGATTTCAAAAAATGTTTGTTTCTCGTTAATTTTTAGATGTTATGTTATTTTTTTATTCATTGCTTTTAACTTATAACCTATACGCAAAAAATGTTGAAGTCAAAATTCGATTATAAACAGATTTTGTGAAAAATGCACTTTTCACATTTTCCCCAAAAACTTTTAATTTGAACACCAGATTTTCTTAAAAGTGTTACAGAATTCATGTCAGTAGTTAGTCAAATCCTTAATCTGTAATTTTTAACTGAATTATTATCTTGTTTCGTCAGGCGAGACAATTTAAAAGTGTATTGTTTCTATTTCCGGCCAGTATAGTATAAATTGCCAGGTTGCTCTCGTAATGAGAGAAAAACAATAACTTAATCCAGGCCACACTGTCACGTGACGTCTTTCGGAAATTCCATTTTTAAGCTGTTACACAAATGTATGCCAAATCGAGTAAAAATAAACTTTTCGCACTTCTGCTAAGAACTTAATTTTAGAGCCCCGAAATGTTTTTTTTTTTTTTTTTTGGTTTTGGTTTTAAGGCCCTTTCAAGATTATTTCACTCATATCGAGCCAATCGTAAATCAGAGGTGGGCGAAAACCGGAGTACCCGGAGAAAAACCACCTGGCCTTCAGTTGCAGAACTTGGCGTCTCCCATATGACCCGAGCGAGGCTCGAACCAAAGCGGTGAGAGACTTAATGATCAAGAGTCAGCGCTCTTTACCACTAGGCCACGGAGGCCCGTCCCTGAAATGTTTAATGGCAAAAATGAGTCGCGCAGACTTTATAGGTGGTACCGTTTTTAGACATACAGCGTAGACCAAGATCGGGTTTAGTGTATATTGCTTCTTATCAGGGTCGGCACTGTTCGCCATGTAGGTATGCAATAACAGTTTTGAACATGATTCAGGGCCGTACGCAGACTCTGAAAAGGGGCAGGTTGAGGATGCGAATTTCAGGTATTTTGCAGAGGGTGAAAAACTGCATGAATCTGAGATAATTTCCAAAAGATGTGTGGGGCTGCGTTTGCACTCTCCCCACTCTGTTGAACAAAACCCAAGTACTACCCTTAGACGTCAGAGCGCATCGTAAGAAGAAAATTCTGGACTGTGCTCGTTTGTTTGATTAAGGTTTAACGTCCCCGTCAAGAATGTATAGGTCATTTGGAGACGTCACTTCCAATGTAACGGGACTGTCAGCTCTGCGTGGAAGCATCATACAGCCAATCTATTTATTCAAGCCCCGAAAGGCGGGCGCGGGTGGACTGTGCTCGTGCACTTGGGCATTGGCAAACAGAATCTACATAACCAGACGCCACATAACGCGATGTCTGACCAGATCTACTGTGCTAGCTCAAGTTAAACGAACAGTTCGATTCTCAGCTCAGGACTATATTTTCCCAACCTACACTCAGAGACGATCGACCCACCAGTACTCTCAGTGCTTTGATTTATTCCCGGATCACTTTGCAGAAATGTTAACCATCATCGCGCACAAGACTCAGTCAGTACCCCGAGGATCAAGGTCATACGTAGAGGTCAAAGGTTAAAAATGGTTAGTAAACAAATTTGTTTTTCCTGAATGAATTTTGAAATTATTTGGCAGAAATGTTAACTATCATGAAACGATGTGTTGCAAGACTCGGATCGGTACCTACAATGTCAACATCACGTGAACACCACCCCCACCCCGATAAACCCCACTTTATTTTAGAGAAATTTGCAGTATAGATACGAAAAATATCAGGGATTTTCATCTGAAAACTAGCCATTTTGGAGATGTGAAAAATGCACTATGTCGCACGGATGTGTTAGCGTAATGTCTACTGATCACTTCCAATCAATTCATGAGACGCTAAGTTCTGCAATGGAAGGTCAGGTGGTTTTTCTCCGAATACTCCGGTTTTTGCACACCTCGGGTCGAAATAAGAGAAACTAGAGCTGGTGTTTATGAAACACTATGCCCCCAACACTGCTTGCTCCTAGTTGAAAAGGTAATACTTCACATGGCTAAAGTGAGATCCATTCATCAACTTTCAAGGCGCAGCTTTGATACTTTTTGAGTTATATTGCCGACGAGATTTCATCAAAAAATTTCACAAGGGCCATATCTCATGAAAGGGACATAATCAGAGAGAGAGAGAGAGAGAGAGAGAGAGAGAGAGAGAGAGAGAGAGAGACCAAAAAAACACATGTCATCTGTTTCATATATAAACTTATAAAACCATAAAAAATAGCATACATGGCTCTAAAGATATGCTTTGCATCACAAATCATACAATGTACCTATGCCCAAATTTACGAAGAGTTTTGGAATCCTAGATTGTGGGTACCCATGACAACCGCCTCGTTAACGCAGTTTTGACGAGCGCTTACAATTTATGTTTGAAAAGATTTTCACCAGTTTGTTACACAGGTGATAGAATAATAACCTAAATATAAAAAGGCTTTTGTGGTTTCAACAGCAAAAATGTTGAAGATCAACCTGAACATCCATGCAGTCTGATCAGCATCCTTGTTGTTTTGCTGGTTAGATTTTATATTGCCTCTAGTTTCTATTTTTTTAATTTCAAGACTCTCTCACTCTCTGCATGCATGTGCGTGCGTGCGTGTGTGTGTGTGTGTGTGTGTGTATGTGTGTGTGTATGTAACACATAGTCATATGATTATCATGGAATAATATTGCACTTCAAGTTATCAATAAGAAAATGTAGCTATACAGAGTGGGCAAATTGTATTCAAGTTCCCCTTTGACTTTCTGAAAACCTTGAAGATAACACCAGTGGTGGAGTTAATTTTACAACTCAGGCGTTTGCAGGTAAATTATGGCCAGCAATGAGTCTCATGGGAGGTGTGCAGACCGTTCGGAGAGTAATTTATGTCTGTCTGATATTCACCCTGGAAGAATGGGGTCCCTCTTTAAGCGGGTATACACTATTTTTCTTTTTTCTGCTGTTTGGTTTGATATTTAACACCCCTGCAAACATTTTTTAGGTCATTTTACAGGAGTTTCTTCCAAATTCAGGTGCGTATCATGGTAGTTAAACTGCAAACATAGGTTGTGGGTGCTCGTTAGAACCGCTTCGTTGAGGCGGTCAATGAGGTGGTTCTAACGAGTACCCACAACCTATGTCTTGTATCAGAAATAAGAAAAAAATAATGTATACCCCGTAAACCCCAGTTTTCTCTATATATAGTGGGGGTTAGGTGGATTCACTTATTCACGTGATGTGATGCTTCCACGCAGAGCTGAAACCAGCCCGCACACGAGTACTGGTAAACCGCTTAGAGGATCTAAGCCTGCCTAGACAACGCGGTGCGAGTCGGCCCGTCCATGCTTATAAACCCTATTGGTTTTATTGGGTGGCAGGGCTTGAGATGTCATTTCATCTCAATGTCGGGTAAAAGTCCCACAAAATTGGAAGCAACGTCTTCAAAATGACATTTACAGTGTTGACAGGGACGTTAAACTTCATATCAAACAAACAAACTAAACATCGAATCGATGTTAGTTCGACGTTGATCAAAGATTGGTTGTAAAGTGATGAAAAATGTGGATACTGTATCAAATTGTCATTTTAATCTATCAGTCGAAACAGTACAGACTATTCCATAATTTAATCTTTTAAACCTACAATTTTCATAGTCTACACTTGGCTTTGGGAAAAGAATGAAGGTCACACCCTGCATATGTGGCATATTATTGTCACTTCAACATTTTCTCCAGACCTATCTTTTGTAACCATTGTTAAAGCATTTTACGCACCAAATCTGCACAATTTCATTTTCACGTCAGGAATGGATTTTAATATGTAATAAATGCAGTTAACCTCAATGTAACCCCATGCCAGATATAGTGTATTGGCTCTGAAACTTGAAGATTTTTGACCGCAGGCAATCTGCACTCCTGTCTTATCAGCTATAACCGGAGTGGGCCTATTTAGTCCTGCACCAGAATTGATTGACAGGTTTTCAAGCCAATAGTTCGATCGTTTGTTGGCGATTGCTAACCGCCGAAATCTTAGACAAGCTAACCTAACAATAGAATGTCGACAGCAACAGAGTTAACTTCCTTGACGGGGCGGCACTAAGCTGCGCATACAAAGAAAGGGCTAGAGGTTGCTTCTTGTTGTTTAATAGCTTCAGCTTCATTAGTAGGCCTGACTCTGGAGTTCATTACGCAAACATGCCTGTACAAATACATTGTGAATTTTACCATCTAAAAACGAAAATTTTAAATGAAAAATTGTGATATTTTCCTTATTTCTGCTCAAAATATAGATTGTGAGTACACGTTAGAACCGCAATGAGGAACCACCGCAATGAGGCGGTTCTAACGATTACCGACAATCTATAATTCAGAGCAGAAATAAGAAAAATAAGGTTTACCCCCTGCAAACCACAGTTTTATTTTATAAAAGGAGGGTTCATGGGGGTAAGAATCATAAAGGCGTGTTTTCGTGATGTAATGTTGAATCAGAATGAACCAAGAATCTTTGGGTGTTCCTTGTCTACATGTAGACTATGATCATTTTGCTGTGAAATTCTTGTCGGACATGCATTGTATTTAAATAATATACAAAATATGTACGTTTCTGCAAAATCTTGGCCTAAAAGTACAATATTCCCAGCCTAGGCTAGGACAATATGCATGTATAGTTACTTTCTGTGATCCATATAAACAATACGTATGCGAATAGCTGCACAACGTGAAACCTACGGGCTAGTTTTTCTTTTCTATTCTGTCATAAATACGCATGTCAACACGAACCGAATTCTTTGTCAAACCACCAGCGTATTTTTCCAATGTATATAAACCAATATGCATGCGTTTTTTTGCACAAGGTTTGCCGCACAAGCTGCGTATTTTTTCTGTATTTTTAAACAATTCGTCCTTCAATACATACACATTTTGCTGCGTAACATTTGTTGCATCCGCTGCTTATTTCTTCTGTATTTTTTCAAAAATACGTTCTCCAATACGCACGCGTTTTGTTGCGTAAACTTTGTCACACCAGTTGCTTATTATTTCCGTATTTGCACACAAGACGGACGTAAATACGTACTGTATTGCCAGTGTATCAGTATGTATTGGTGAAAATTCGCATTGCGTATTTGTCCTTATTTTGTTCATTTTTCACTGTGAAGGGACTAAATGATGCATTTTTTATAAATATATCTGCAAGCACAAAGAAATTGTCGCTGATTTTATATGGTCACCTCTCCTTTAAAAATGTTGGTTTGTATTTACTCCGTTCTAGTAGGTAAACAAACATGGTTGACTGTAACTTGAAAAGGAGCAGATCAACATATAGATTTTTTCTCATTAACTTGTTGGGCTAGGATGGCCCTATAAACAAGTAAGGTTTGAAAAGTTTTGTATATGTAGTTTTTGTGGGAGCAGGTAAAAGGTTACTATTGTCGCCTATGGAAATTATTCTTTGGTAAGCTCCCTATAGCAAAAGTAGAAATGTCAGCAGCACTGTCCTGTTTTTAGTCATTACATACTTTTTCCACACATTTGCAGGTTCCATCAAATTCTGTCTCATAAAATGTATCTTCATGACATGTTTTTTACTATAGATACTGTAAAAAATGTGATGATAGCGCTAATTTAGGTCTAACTGGGTGCATTTGATGAGTTTGTGCCCCTGATCTATGTTGTTGTGAGGGGGGTAATTTAAAGCCATGTAAACCAGCTTTTATTGATGTGTTTTGAAAGGAGACTTGCAGTAATTGTATTTGCAAGAAAGAATCTACTCCATCTGGAATATAAGAGTAAGGTTTTATGGCACTAGGACTATGTATCAAACCAAAGCACAACTTCAAAATTGTCTCTCCGAAACAGTCCGATGCAATACCCCGATAAGTTTTCTCATCCGTTATAAGTTTTAATTTATTGTATTCATGTAAAAGGATGTGAACAGATATATTCAGCTATTTCTCATGGCATTAAGGTATTTATAAATATTTTCTTGGCAGTTTTGTCTTCAAAATATCCTCAAAATGCAATTTTTTTTTTCAATATAAATAGGGGGTGTAGGTGTGAAAATAGCCATAAACATGAGTATTGGTGCTATTTAGGCATAACTGTGCGCATTTAAGGATTGAATTGTTCCAAAGACATTGGAGAAGAACCACTGATGCAAGCCGGTGTCCGAGTTTCATTTCAGAGAGAGGGTAACTTTGCGCTTTTCAAAAACATATGGTTTGCTCGGTTTCATTGTTGAATCTGAAAGCGATAACTTTTTCGCAAAATTGAAATATTCTTTGTGATTGAACTTTTATTATGCATGAAGAACTAATTAGTTATGACCTAAATTTCTATTTGGCAATTCTTTTGATGCATCACAAAGAAAATAAGGGTTTAACATAGGTAGCACTGCACAAAATACTGGGAGGTACCGGGTTTTATCACTTTGGGACCGAGCTTTTAGTTGCGTTCTAAAAACCAGACTTGCTTCCATTTGATATATATCCCATGTCTTATTTCAATGTGAGAAGGGTTTTTATTGATGTGTTGTGAAAGGAGACTTGCAGTAATTTTATTTGCACAAACACAAGAAAGAATCTACTCCATCTGGAATATAAGAATAAGGTTTCATGGCACTAGGACTATGTCTCAAACCAAAGCACAGCTTCAAAATTGTCTCTCCGAAACAGCCCGCCGCAATATCCCGATAAGTTTTCTCATCCGTTATAAGTTATAATTTATTGTATTCATGTAAAAGGATGTGAACAGATATATTCAGCTATTCCTCGTGGCATTAAGGCATTTATAAACATTTTCTTGGCAGTTTTATAGCCAGAAGGGACTAAAATGATGCATGTTTTATAAATATATCTGCAAGCTCAAAAAAAAGGTTGCTGATTTTATATGGTCAACCCCCCCCCCTTATTTTGTATTTACTCCGTTCTAGTTTTGTGGGACTTTTACCCGACATTGAGATGAAATGACATCTCAATCCCTGCCGCCCAATGGAACCAAGAGGGTTTATAAGCATGGACGGGCCCACTCGCACCGCTTTGCCTGGGCAGACTTAGATCCTCTAAGCGGTTTACCAATACTCGTGTGCGGGTCGGTTTCAGCTATGCGTGGAAGCATCATGCAGCCAAAATATTTCTTCAAGCCCAGATAAGCGTGGGCTGTTGAAGTTACTGTATAGTATACTGTCGTTATAATCATGAGATGCATTTTGCAAAACATATTAATGCAAATTAATGATTAACCCTTTTTGTACCAAATGGAATCTTCCTCCTTATATATACCGGGAGTCCATTCCAAAATTGAGGGGTGTCAGGTTGTGTTTTCTTCAAAATTTACTTGGAAAATGTCTTAACTTTTCGCAAACAGTGTAGGCCCTGATCAGACGCCGCAGAACGCGGCGTCTGATATGGGCCTGCACTGTTTGGCAAGGTACCCCTTTAGGGGTTTCCGGTATCAAAAGGGTTAAATGCAAGCAATGTATGATTTATTTGTAATGAAATATGACTTTTATGATCAGATTGATTTATTGCTGAAAATGACATTTGAATGGTTTCACAGAACGGGAAAAAATAGAACAAAATTTAATATGGGCCCCATCAAGCGATTTTGGTACTTATCGCCTATGCGAGCAGCGAAGGTTCAGGCGAGCCTGCGCATCCGCGCAGTCTCGCCAGAACATTCGCTGCTCGCTCATACAAGCAGTGAATCAAAGAGGAACCTTCAAACAGAAAGCCATATCCCTGGCCCCTCTGAATGGCTGGGCATGCGCAGTTAAAATTTGTCATGACGGAATGCTCAGACACAAATTATGGAACAGTATTTAGGTAAAAACTCAATTATGCAACATTGAGATTGCAATATGCAATTTTGATATTCTGTTATGCTATATTCAGTTACAATTGTGCAACACTGCATTATGATATTCATTTTTGTAGTCTGCTTTTGGAATTTGTGTACTTTTCTTTCTGTTTCTCGTCCTATTTTGCAACTTGAAATTCCGCTTCTGGTTCTTCTAGTTCCCATTATTCTCGTTCAGTGGCGCTGTGATCGTTCTTTCGTACCGTTCCCGTAAACGTCCGCCTGTATTCGGCAGATACCCAAAAAATCTGCAAGCGTATTGGTGACACGGAGGAGTGAAAGAAACGAGATAACTATATTTTTGGCATAAAACGGACGATTTGGGGACACTACACCCTTCCCGATAAAATCATTTACACATAATTTTTATTTTATATGTCAGACCAGGAATCAGCTTTGCCTGGTTTGTTTTGTATCCAAGTTTTATCTAAATATATCGCAAATATGTTCAGGCCATTGCACCTCTAACATATAAATTTGTTGAAAATACATATACTTATAATAATTTTGTATGGCACAGAAAGGCACCTGTCCAAATCGTGTAGACCTCGGTGAGACTGCTCCTTTATGATCACCTGAAAGCAAACACAGTTACAACTCTCTTTCGTGAAAATGCTTTCAGAAGAGCTACGACTTACGTTCCCTCTAACATTTATCTGATTTAGGGCATATCCAACGGAATTTCTAAAACTAGGCATTTTGGTTTTGTTGTTTGATTTGATGTTTTAACGTCACCGTCTACACAATATAGGTCATTTTGGAGACGTTGCTTCCACTTTTGTGGGACTTTTACCCGACACTGAGATGAAATGACATATCAAAGTCCTGTCGCCCAATGAAACCAATAGGGTTTGTAAGCACCGCTTTGGCTCGGTAGACTTAGATCCTCTAAGCGGTTTACCAGTACTGGTGTGCGGGTCGGTTTCAGTTCATGCAGCCCATCTATACCTTCAAGCCCCGAAGGCCGGGGGTCTGATTCCCTGTTTATTTTGTCACATGTTTATATAGATGTTCGTAACTGTTTGTGTTAAATGCATTCATTAATTTATAAGAAAATAGAAAACTGTCTGACTTTTTATACTAGATTTTTGGCTTCAAGTGACAAAACGCAAAGGTTTCCACTTTTTTGACAAAACACAACGCGAAGCAAATTCTTTCATACCGGAGTACAGGTGGAAAACCCGCACCTGCTACAATGTAACATATCAAGCGCTGGAAGCCTCTGTGGTGTTGTGGTTATGCTACTCGCCTCATTAACCAGGGATCGCAGGATCGACCCCGGTCTTCTCCAGAATTTCGGATGTCTTTAAACCCAAGCCCATCTCCGTATGACCTTAGCTGTTGGTGAGACGTAAAACTAAAAACGCACTCACATACCAAGCGCATCCCACCATTAAACACATCTTTATAATTCTGACCCCCTCCCCCCACCCCCCACCCCCACCCCACCCCCACACCACCACACACGCACTTGATCCCCACTTTTATAGAGTAAAACTGGGATTTACAGGAGTAAACATTATTTTTCTCATTTCTACTCCAAAATATAGATGGTGGGTACTCGTTAGAACCGCATCGAAGGGGCGCTTCTAACGTGTACCCAAAATGTATATTTTAAGCAACAGTCAGAAAAAATATCATCACGACTTTTCATCTTACAATTTTTGTTGTTGTATTTTTCGGCGGTAAAATGTACAATTCTAATGCATCAAAAACATTTCTTTTTCTAGATTCTGTACACTTTAATAATAAGTGAATAGATAAATAAATAATGTCGTTAAGTTCCGCCAGGTAAACCTGGGTACGCTGTACGCGGTCTAACTGTAATAAAACAAGAAGAAAAAAAAAACTTTGGCGTAGACCTAATACATGGAAATACATGTATGTACAAAATGGTTTGGATTCAGCCACTCCATTTGCCAAATCGTTACATGTAGAACTTGAAGAAATATGTATTAGGCTGGTTAAGACAGTCGCGACACTAGCTCAGCAAGGTTTTGCTGGCTGAAGACAGACGGACGGACGAACTGACAGACGACCAGCTAATAGTTTCGCGTTGTGATTCTGTTGGATGAAAGCTATCATGCCCAAGTCTAACTTATGAAGACAGACGGACATATGAATACGACAGCTGTCATTGTGACCATAGGTGCGTTTCTATGGTTGTGGGTCGGGGCTGAGATTTTAACTACTGTTCATATTAGCGACGATGAAGTATTTTATATCAGTTTAACAATGGGAATTGAGGCAATGGTTGTTGTTTACCAGTTTCCCCGTATGGTCAGTTGGTAAGGTCCCTGGGAAAGAATCAATGCCCGCGAACGGGGAGACCATCACTCGGTACCGCCTGAGCGGACCTATAAAAACTTCTATAATATCCAAACATTTGAGTTTTGAGTGAGGTTGTTATTAGTAACTAATATCTTTATAAGTAACACCCCAGAAGGATCAGATTTATGAAAATTGTATGAATTAATCAATTTTAACAATAAATGCTCATTTCAAAATCCATGGATTCGGCACAAACTAATCCCTCATGGTAATTTATTTTAGTAAATATTCAACGATAGAGTATTTTCCCCTTCGTCAAACAAGTATTAACTTTTGAATAAAAATCCTGTTTCTCATAAATATATAAATAAGGAACCGCGCTGTAAAATTTATTTTAAAGATGCAAACGTACACATTATTGTAAATATCCGAATTATTATATAGCTGGATAAAATTTATCGCTGCTGGCTTGAATTTGGCCCCTGGAAAAGCGAATGCGATCTTCTCAAACGGACGCTTGTCATCGGAAAAAAATACGGCAAATCCACGGGCATTACCGAACGTTACCGTCACCTCAATGACTGGTACCCCGTCTAACCACAGCAGAATCGAAACTTAATATTGCAAAATAGAACGTCCAAATGCCATATTTAAATACAAAGGTCTCAAATTAGAATGTGCATGTTGCATATTCGAATAAAGTAGTAAGATATGGAAAGGTTCATAATGCAAAGTGCGGTTTCAATAATTCATATTGTAATTGCACATTGCATTATTGAGTTTTTACCTTAATACTGTTCCATAACAAATTCGCTTGGCGGGGCTAATATACCAGTGTTGTTAATAAACCCATAACTGACAATGAAATCTTCCACCTAACAAGTGTGGAGTGGTGCATTTGCAGTCATATGGGTTCCAGGTGTGAACAGTCTCCCCGCCCTTCATCGTTGTGTTTTTGTTTGATTTTAGGTTTAAGTCCTCGTCAACACTGTAAAGGTCATTTTGGAGACGTTGCTTCCAATTTTGTGGAACGTTACCGTCACCTCAATGACTGGTACCCCGTCTAACCACAGCAGAATCGAAACTTAATATTGCAAAATAGGACGTCCAAATGCCATATTTAAATACAAAGGTCTCAAATTAGAATGTGCATGTTGCATATTCGAATAAAGTACAGTTCAACTTGTGTTAAGCAAGCACCTAAGGGATAATAAAAATGTGCTTGCTTAAGACAGGTGCTTGCTTAATACAGGTGAATTTTAATGCATTTGACTTTTTCGGGAACTAAATGCCCGCTTGCTTAAGACCAGTTGCTTGCTTAATAGAGGTGGCCACTAAGACAGGTTTGACTGTAGTAAGATATGGAAAGGTTCATAATGCAAAGTGCGGTTTCAATAATTCATATTGTAATTGCACATTGCATAATTGAGTTTTTACCTTATTACTGTTCCATAACAAATTCGCTTGGCGGGGCTAATATACCAGTGTTGTTAATAAACCCATAACTGACAATGAAATCTTCCACCTAACAAGTGTGGAGTGGTGCATTTGCAGTCATATGGGTTCCAGGTGTGAACAGTCTCCCCGCCCTTCATCGTTGTGTTTTTGTTTGATTTTAGGTTTAAGTCCCCGTCAACACTGTAAAGGTCATTTTGGAGACGTTGCTTCCAATTTTGTGGGACTTTTGCCCGACATTGAGATGAAATGACATCTCAAGCCCTGTCGCCCAGTGAAACCAATAGGGTTAATAAGCAAGTCATAAAGGTGCCCTAGACTCGCACCGTTTTGTCTGGGCAGGCTTAGATCCTCTAAGCGGTTTACCAGTACTCGTGTACGGGTCGGTTTCAGCTCTGCGTGGAAGCATCATGCAGTCCATTTATTTATTCAAGCCCCAATGGGCGGGGGCCGCTTGATCGTAGTGCAATTTATATTTTCCTGTGCTTTGGGATCATTGATTCCATTGTGGAAATTTGAATATATTTGAGGGTCACTGATGAGGCCTAAGTGGCCGAAACTACCCAGCAGGCAAAGGTCGCTAGGGCAACGTGAAATCAATGTCGGTGCAACGTCACGACGTTGCACCAACGTAGATGCGACGTTGCATGAACGTCACGACGTCGTACCGACGTTGATGTGACGTCATAATTACGCCATGTGCCTGCTGGGTAGTGTTTGTTTGTTTGTTCCCTAGACCATTTTGGAGACGTTGCTTCCAACTGTGTGGGATTTTACCCGACATTGAGATGAAATGACGTATCAAGCCATACCGCCCAAACAAACCAATAGGGTATATATATGCATGGACGGTCTGGCTCCCTCATTGCCTGGACAGGCTTAAACTTTCTTGCACACCAGACAAGGAAATCCGTGATTTTACCCTGGGATAGAAATTTATGTTCTGACCCTGGTGTTCCGACACCAAATCGAATATAATCGCGTGTTTGATAAATGCACTGGTTGATTACAACCTCATGTGCGGCGTCGTCATGCGTGACGTCACTAAACATTCCTGTTGTGTCATCACAAAATGGCGGACGTCGGTAACCGAAGTGACAGCAGCATTAAAAATTCGCAATAGAAATGGAAGGTATGCAAGAAAAAGAATCCAATATGGGTGTGAGGGGTGGATAGAAAAATCCGTCCCTCGGGATCACTGTCCGGCATCACTCGGCAAGCCTCGTGATACCGGACAGTGTCCCTCGGGATGGATTTTTCAATCCACTCCTCACACCTATATAAGATTCTAATATTCTAAGCGGTTTACCAGTACTCATGGGCGGTCAGTTTCAGCTCTGCGTTGAAGCACCAAGCGGCTAAATATACTTCTCCAAGCCCATATGGGCGGGTGCCCTGAACAGCCTGTGTACCCTGTCACTACGAACACAGCAATGCCCATCTGCAAAATGATATACCGTAACAATCCTAAGAATGTGGACGGATAGGCCTGAGCAACAGCGCAGACCAAGATCAGGTGGCTCCTTAAGGAGAGTCTGATTAGGGTCTACAATGTGTGCAGTTCTGCACCTTTTGGACTCCTTGCTGGATCAGAAACAAATTAGTTTAAATTTCAGGAGAATTTCTGTTACAGCAAGTCATAAAGGTGTCCAAATTTTTATAATATGGTGCAGAGTAACGATTCTTCTCAGACTACACGGACGCACAGGCCAACGTGAATGTTTGCTGGCCACACCCGATGGGGCTTATTTGAGCTGCGCCAAGCAAAATATATGCGCCCCAAATTAAACGCTGATCAGTGTATGCATGCGTGCCTGTACGCATCAGAGAAGTCTCATGAGAGTCGTCACTGTGCACTACCACTAAAATGAGAATCTCGCATTATACCTCTTTTCCCCGACTCGTTTAACAAATTTTATAATATACATGAACACTCATGGCTGCATGATGCTTCCAAACAGAGCTGAAACTGACCGCACATGGGTACTGGTAAACCGCTTAGACGGACTAAGCCTGCCAAGGGAAACTGGTGTGTGTCAGACTGTCCAGTGCATATAAGCCCTGTTGGTTTCATTGGGCGGCAGGAATTGGGATGTCATTTCGTCTCAGTGTCGGGTAAAAGTCCCACATATTTGGAACCAACATCTCCAAAATGACCTAAATTTTGTTGACGGGGACGTTAAATCTCAATGAAAAAACTAACAAAAACAAACATCAACATTCATGCAAGATCCTCTAAATCATGATTTTATTAAACCCGTTGACGAAACAAGATAAAATGCTCGGCACAGCCTTGCATTTTATCCCTTTTCCTCAACTCGTTTAATAAATTCAATAATACATTAACACTCATGCAAGCAAGACCTTCTAAAATAATTTATTTATTTAAAAATCGTTGTGAAAAAGGGATAAAATGATTGCCACAGCATCGCATTTCATCATTTTTCCTCAATTCGTTTAATGAATTCATTAATACATGAACACACATGTAAGATCCTCTATATCAATAACTTATTAAACGAGTTGAGTAAAATGGATACAATGCTCGGCGAAGCCTCTCATTGCATCCTTTTTCTCAACTCGTTTTATAAATTCAATAATACATGAACACTCATGTACGATCGTCTTTAATCTTAATGGGTCGTACCTGGATTACAGAGGATATTGACTCTAGCGAACTCGCGTCCAATACTGGCACTAAACCACTGAGGCACCTGCACTATCGTAACTGTTTATATATGAGACATTTTGTCACCTAAGAAACGAATTTAGTCCAAGTTATCGCAGATCTTTCCATCATATTCCAACTTGTTTGCCATCTTGTTCTTCTTGTTAGCCACACTGCACAACTCCACATTAGTTAACTCCCTAACCTAAAATCCCCAAAAGCTGTATAAACTAAGCAACCTAATTTCCCTCCGATCTCGCCTAATTCCCCATTCATATATATTTCCAGTCTTAATGCACTCAAAGACGTAATTTCCCACCGACATAAATCCCTCCAGTTATGATGTAAACCATGCTCTAATTTCCAAATTACAAATGTCCCCAGCCTTAATACACTAAACAACCTAATTTCCCACTCATAAAAATCCTGCCAGTCTTGATGCACTTAATAACCTAATTTCCCACTCATAAAAAATCCCGCCAGTCTTTATGCACCAAATAGCCTTATTTCCCACTCATAAAAATGCCGCCAGTCTTGATGCGGTCAAAAACCTAATTTCCCACTCATAAAAATTCCGCCAGTCTTGATGCACCAAAGAGCCTTATTTCCCACTCATAAAAATCGCGCCAATCTTGATGCGCTCAATAACCTAATTTTCCACTCATTAAAATCCCGCCAGTCTTGATGCACCAAATAGCCTTATCTCCCACTCATAAAAATCCCGCCAGTCTTGATGCGCTCAATAACCTAATTTTCCACTCATAAAAATCCCGCCAGTCTTGATGCACCAAACAGCCTTATTTCCCACTCGTAAAAACCGAGCACAATCAACTAATTTCCCACTCATAAAAACTTCTCCAGTATTGATGCAGTCAATGACCAAATTAACCGCCAATAAAGATCTTACAATTCTTAATGCACTCAATAACCTAATTTTCAACTCAAGAAAATCTCTCAAGCCTGAAAACACTCATTCACATAATTTCCAACTCAAATAAAATTCATCCAGTCTTGATGAGCCAAATAACCTTGTTACCCTCTCATAAAATTCCTCCAGTCTTGATAAACACAATAACCCTATTTACCAATCATAAAAATCCTACAAGTATGGGTGCACTCAATATCCTTAATTCCTAAGAGGATCTAAGCCTGCCCAGGCAAAGCGGTGCGAGTCGGTCCGTCCATGCTTATAAACCATATTGGTTTCATTGGGCGGCAGGGCTTGAAATGTCATTTCATCTCAATGTCGGGTAAAAGTCCCACAAAATTGGAAGCAACGTCTCCAAAATGACCTTTACAGTGTTGACGGGGACGTTAAACCTCAAATCAAACAAACAAACAAACAAATAACCTTAATTCCCACTCAAAAAATCCTCAGGTCTTCATGCACACAATAGCCTAATTTCCCATTTATATATCTTTCAAGTCATGGTGCATTCAAAGACGTTATTTACCACTGACAAAACAACCTCCAGTTATAATATAAACCATAACCTACATTCCCATTCACAACCGCCCTCCCCCTCCACAGCCTTTATACTCTAAACAACCTAATGTCGCACTCATAAACTCGATGCACTCAATATTCTAATTCCCCACTCATAGAAATCCCAACAGTCTTGAAACACGCAAAGACCTAATTTCCCACTCAAAAATCCCACAAGTCTTGATGCACTCAGTAACCTGATTTTCCACTCATGAAAATCACTCTAGCCTTGAAACACTCAATCACCTCATTTGCACTAAAAATAAATCCAGACATGATACACTAAATAACCTTAATCTCCATTCTTAAAATTCCTCCTGTCTTGATGCACACAATAACCTAATATCCTACTCATAAAAATCCCTCTCTTTTCATGTCAAAGGGCGGTAAAACAAAATGCTCGGTGCATATTATCCCCTCAACATGTTTAGAACTGTTTCGCATAGACATGTTAAATGGATGACGGAAGAAAATAAATATTAAGTTCGTGTAACCAGTGCCAAAATATCCACTTTAATATCGAGAAAAAGGAGGTCTGCAGGGGAAAGATTTTGTTCTGCCCAAAAACAGAGACACTGATGTTCTCATTAGATTCTAGGAAGGTTTTAAGCCCCCCCCCCCCCCCCCCCACTCCACGCCCCCAGTGGAATTCGTTTCACTTACCTAACAAGGCGGTTCTTCTGTCGCGTTTTTTTTTTTTTGTTATGGTTTGTCTTTGAGTGTGTGTATCGCTTGTATTATTTTGTTTTGGATAGCCTTTTGGCAATTTTGTGGGAAAGTAACTGTCCTTTAGGCTTTCCGCTATTGATGTTTCCATTAGGGTATGTTGTTTCATGTTTGTGTTTCTTTCCCTTTGGTGTCTCTGATGGGAGCTATGGGTTAATTGTATCGATTCCTGATCATTACACCCACTTCTACTTTGCAGGGAATTCTAATGCACTTGCGTATGTAACGCGACGTCTGATTTGATAACGTCAAAAATTTGCGATAGTATATTCTGCGATATACTGTCGGAAACCCGACGTAATCACGTAAAGTCGCTTATCATTGGCTGGCATTTGGTTTTACGCAGCTCACATCCCTTGCCGCTTTGTGCAAAACAGTTCATGTTTTAACAAAACAACCGAATAAGTGCATTAGAATGGGGATAACTGAATTGAAAATTGTCATTTGGGGAGGTAAATCGTCGGTTTTACGGTCGCAAATTACGTTTTACGGCTCCGCTGACGCGTCGCCGTAAAACGAAATTTCCGACCGTAAAACCTCCGATTTACCTCCCCAAATGACAATTTTTGATACAGTTATCCCCTAAATGATTTTGCTCTGCCCAAAATAGAGACGATAATGAGCTCGTTAGATTCTAGGAAGGCTTTCTATGAAATACCTATGATCTGTGTTTGAATCATCAATAATATAATGTTATTAATCAAGTAATTTCGTATTGGCCCATGTACAGGTCCGAGGTCTGCTGTATTGGCACGAGGCCGAAGGCCGAGGCCAATACAGCTGATCGAGGACCTGTAACTGGGCCAATACGAAATTACTTGATTAATGACAATTTTATTAAATGACGCAATTAAAAACATGATTTATGATTTTTGAATATTGGTTGACTCTGTGTAATATAGGATATTCAATTAATAATTGTGGATATTGACTTTTTTGAGATGAATATCAAAAATAGTTCATCGACTGCGTTGAAAATACCAGAATTTTCAAGAGTGCGACGCACGAGTGAAAATTCTAATGTTTTCGACAAACGAGATGAAATATTTTTGATATTTATCGAAAAAAAAGGAAATTTTCTTTTTATTTGATAATATTTTAGGCCACTTACTTAATTGATCAATCTGATCTTACGTCACAATTTTTGACTTGGCTGTGACTTCACAACTGTCGGTTGTAAACCATAAACAGATCGCCAGTTTTATTGCAGCTTTTTTACAATTCAAAGAATGCTTTTTCAAGGTATTTTACAGAATTATTTTATAGATAACATATGAATTTTAGGGTGAAATGTAGTCCGGGCTGCTACTGTGAAAATAACATGGTCATGATATTTTTCACACTGTGAAAATATCATTTATATTTTCACAGTGTGAAAATATCACTTTTATTTGTTTCAGATATGCATTGATTTCACTGCTATGTACAAAATAAATGCATACACATTATTACTACAGTGATTTGATCTGCCGCACTGTATCGCGTCGAGTGGACGTTTCCAGATCAACGGCTCACACGAGACAAGGAGCGTCGAGTGGATGTTTTCCAGATCAACGGCTCACACGAGACAAGGAGCGTCGAGTGTGATGCGGAAGATCTGGAAATATCCAAGAGATGTGATACTGTGCCGTAGATCAAGGTACTATAGTGATAATCTGTTTAAACAACATGTATATACCTGTTTGCTTCCAATAAATTCAATAAATAAAAATCTAAAATGAGATCCTTTAAGAGCAATGAAAACATTCATAAGAAAGAAGATGGGTCATACTACGCAGTTTCGGCTAATAAAGCCTCGTCAGTGACCCTGTAATGATCCGGCAAAGAAAGCCAGAGGAAACATACTGCAATTTTGCGAATTTCGAATAGGCAGTCGATTCAAAGGCTAATATAAATCAAAATTTGGTCCGAATAATTAAAAACCTGTCTAGAATATGAGTCTAAACCAATAATTTATTTCTGATTTCTCAGAATATTCACGCCGATCTCAAAGGACCAAAAGTAAAGTATAAACTGCACTATGGTTGATGTACGGGGAGACGTTTTACGGCCGCCACACGGCACAACACCAGCTGCAGTGAAGGCAAATAAAAATCTAAAATGAGATCCTTTAAGAGCAATGAAAGCAATAAAGTCGTTTTTTTTTCAACGTAAATAGACAGGATATATCGACGTTCCGCTCTGTGTGTAAGTGACGTCATCATTTCGAAGGTCTGGTTCCGCGTGACGGATAGCTGTTTTCTTACGTCGCAACAAATGCCGGGACTCAGGGCCAGCAAGGGTACTGATATTTTTGTCGTAAAACTAGTGGAAGACAGCAGTGTTTCGTGTGGATATATATGCTGAACCGAAAAAAGAAACGAAACTTTTTAACCCTAAAGATTTTCATGCAACCATCATGAACTCTCTATGGTAGTTAAATTCAGGAATGATTATATTATTGCGTCATTAAATAGATTTGCTGCAAACATGATTATTTCTACAAATACTCGCATTTATATTTGGAGTTCCGTTTCTTTTTTGGTTCAGAATAATAATAAAAAATATCACATCAAAAATTTGCATGTGCAAAATGTCATTTCTACAGTCATGGACCATAGACAACTATTTATTTATATGTTGTTAGATTCTCAGCTACAGATAAGCAGGAGTAAAAAAAAGATATTTTTAGACAAATTTTCTTATTTCTCCATTATGACAAATGTTATGGGTACTTGATGGAATCGCCCATGGGGCGATTCCAACAAGAACCCACAGCATATGTTTTAAAGCAAAATAAATATATTTATTTATCCGTTGTTTATCCTGATCACTCCGTCTTATCTGGAGAAATGTCGAATGTAGCCCAAACTTTGTTTTATTCAACTCACACCTCTGTGTCACTATCAATTGGTTTTACACAACTCACACCTCTGTGAGACTAACTATTAGTTTTCCACAACTCACACCTCTGTGACACTATCTATTAATTTTTCACAACTCATACCTCTGTGACACCATCTATTAGTTTTACACAATTCACACCTCCGTGACACTATCTATTAATTTTACACAACTCACACCTCTTTGACAATATCTATTAGTTTTACACAACTCACACCTCTGTAACACTATCGAGTATATCAAGAAACTTCCTAAGGTTCGTTTTTTCCACTGTCTCATCCTCTGTTTTATCTATCCATAATGGAGTTAGACTGTCTGTAGGTGAACTCACCTCACTTTGGTTGTAGGATACTTGAGTCTGCATAGCACTTCTTCTTACACTGTCCTCTATATCGTTTGAAATACACGGATGAGATCTTCTATAACTTTCTATCATTTCTTCCTCTTCTTTTTCACTAAGAGTTGGAATAGTAGAAATATTTAGTTTATTAACATGCTCATCTACGGATTTAATTTCACAATAAACATTTTCGGATGAATCATCAGTTTTAGTAGCTCCACTTACTGTTGATAACCAGCTACTCACTTTGTCACTGTCTGAGTTACAAGCTTTTGAGGGAAAAGGTGGATAACTTTTTGAAGTACTTAAATCACTTGTTGACAATATATTGTTACTGAAGTTACTACTTGATTCTCTATTACTATCTGATGAAATTTCTTTTTTCTTTGGTAAAGAAAGTGTCAGTCTTTTCCAAAACTTCTCCGTCTTTTTCTCACAGCTTTCTCCCGGCCACTCAATATAAGTCACAGAATCAATTATCCCTTTCAGATTTTTATCCATCCCCGACTTAACTGAGGATATATCTTCTAGCAAGATGGGTATTATTCTGTGTTTTCTCTTCAGCATCTCATGCTGTGCCTTCTGGTACTCAAACCTTGTAAACTCACTCTGTATATACCGTGGTGATATGATAATAATGGTTCTTCTGCTTGCCTCCACAGCGTTGATGATATTGTTGGCGATAGCTGCAACAGAAGACGAATTCTAATACACTTGCGTATGTAACGCGACGTCTGATTGGCTACTGTAAACATTTGCGCCAGTATATTCTGGGATACCCTGTCGGAAAACCGAAGTCATCACGTAACGTCGCTTTTCATTGGCTGGCATTTGGTTTACGCAGCTCACTTCGCTTGTAGCTTTTGTGCAAATAGGATAATTTTGTTTAGACAAAACAAATGAATAATTTAGTTTGTTATAATTGAAAATTGTCATTTCGGAAGGTAAATCGTCGGTTTTATGGTCGCACATTTCGTTTTACGGCGACGCCGTAAAACGAAATTTCCGACCGCAAAACCACCGATTTACCTCTCGGAATGACAAGCTTTGAATACAGTTTGTTCCCTGATTGCCAGACGACAGCTCCCATCACAAGACAACGTGTCCTAGGAGTGATAAGGGCCCAGTTGCAATAGCATCATTATCTCAAAACGCTCATGAGTGTTCAAAATTATATATTTTCCAACAAGTACGATATCTGTAACATTTTTAGTTTTGTTGAAAAAAATGTGAGCAGCCTATCCAAAAGCTAGCTACTCATTTTTTTCTACAAAAATATTAGTGTATATGTCATAACTACTGATAAAACTTTGGACCATATGTTTACTAACGGCGTTGGGATAATGTTTCTTTGGGCGTTTAATAGAACCGCTTTTAATCGAGACGATTCATTTGTGTTCAAATAGCATTTATACCTTTATTTCACAGGCGCTCGAAAAGAATATCCCTTATGTATCACCACAAAGATTCCTGATATGATTCTATGGTATACAAGAACATTACGAAAACATGCCTATACAAATACACGGAAACTTTTACCGCCGAAAAATGAAAATTTTAAGTTGAAAAATTGTGATATTTTTCTTATTGCTGCTCAAAATAAAGATTGTGGGTACAAGTTAGAACCGCCTCAACGAGGCGGTTCTAACGAGTACCCACAATCAATATTTTAGAGCAGTAATAAGAAAAATAAGGTTTACCCTTGTAAAATACAAGGGCCGGAAGGCAAAGATCAGGAATCGATACAATCAACCCACAGCTCATATCAGAGACACCAAAGGGAAAGACACACAAACACGAAACAACAGACCCTAATGGAAACACCAACAGCGGAAAGCCAAAAGGACAGTTACTTTCCCACAAAATGGCCAACAGGCTATCAAAATAAAATAATGTAAGCGACACAAACACCCAAAGACAAATCATAACAAAAATTAGCCGCGACAGAAGAACCGCCTTCGAACGGTCAGCGGAAACGAATTCCACTGGGGGGGGGGGGGGGGGGGGGTTAACTCGATTTTAAGTGGCCACAATCCTCGCCCTTACTTGCGTCGCGATTTAGACAAATAATAATTATATATTTTGCTACATAAACGTGGGGTTCAAGGGGGTAAGAAGTATATATAGTTGTGTTTTCGTGATGAGTTCACACCATAAAATTTCGAATGAATTTTTCTGCAATTTTTGTCAGGAATCGTTCATGGTTTTTTATTTGCTCAACCAAACCCTATACGGCCCCCGCCCATCGGGGCTTGAAGAAATAAATGGGCTGCATGATGCTTCCACGCAGAGCTGAAACCGACCCACACACGAGTACTGGTATACCGCTTAGAGAATCCAATTCTGCCCAGGCAAAGCGGTGCGAACCCTATTGGTTTCATTGGGCGGCAGGTCTTGAGATGTCATTTCATCTCAATGTCGGGTAAAATTTCCCCCAAAATTGGAAGCAACGTCTCCAAAATGACCTTTACAGTGTTGACTGGGGCGTTAAACCTCAAATCAAACAAACAAACAAATCCAATCACTGTAAGACATAGTTTGCTTTTACGTAAAACACAAATATTTATCTATAAGCTATCCCCTATATTAATTGCATTGTTACACCTTGACATGATCAAGATATGCTATCTCAGGACAAGTGAGCTTTATGGGAAAATACAATAATTCTAAAGCCAATTATCTAAGTATATCACTGAAATTGTTAGTTGCTGTCACTCAGAACATATGACATATGGGCCCCGTCAAGCGATTTTGGTACTTATCGCCTATGCAAGCAGTCTCGCCAGAACCTTCGCTGCTCGCTCATACAAGCAGTGAATCAAGAGGAATCTTCAAACAGAAAGCCATATCCCTGGCCCCTCTGAATGGCTTGGCATGCGCAGTTAAAAATTGTCATGACGGAATGCTCGAAGACCCAAATTCGCTTGGCGGGGCTCAGTGATTTCCAGCAACAATATATAGCAAAAAATGATGATTTTTTTTCAGCAAACAGACTGAAAAATTATAAACTAAAAAATGCCGCGGTATAAATGATGCAGACTTTCAGTGGTTTCTTGCTGTCTATTCCTCACCTTTGTTTCATCTCTGTGGTTGTCTGGTTTTTGTATTAACGGAAATATTGCACTGATGAGTTAGGAGGCCTTCATGCGGACTGAACAAATTATTTGTCTTAACCGCGACGGACGTAAGGGCGAGGGTTGTGGCCACGTAAAATCGATTTAAGCCCCCTCCCCCCCCCCCCCCCCCCCCCGCTGACTGTTCCAAGGCGGTTCTTCTGTCGCGGTTTACTTTTGATGTTTCCATTATTAGAGTCTGTTGTTTCATGTTTGTGTTTCTTTCCCTTTGGTGTCTCTGATGGGAGCTGTGGTTTCATTGTATCGATTCCTGATCATTGCGTCCACTTCTATTTTAAATGAGAGAAGATATCGCATTTTATCTTTGAAAACAGTACTCATGAACTGATATTAATCATGTGACATGCTCCCGTGACTGATACTCTCCCACTACTACTCACGTAACAAGATCACGTGTTTGAAACTTTAAACTGATATTAATCACGTGACATGCTCCATACTACTCACGTGACATGATCGCGCTACTGATACTTACTTTCCCCTGGTATGAAATCCCGGAAGTGTAAACAGAGTTTGAAACCCAGCTCCTTCTCAAGTTTCGGGTACAGCGAGTGAACAACAAAATGTTCATCTACCTCGTGCGCCTTGTAAGAAATAAAGGCGTCCCATTGCTTGTCATCTGTAAAATCAACATAGCTCCATTTTCACTCAATAACATTACAAAAACACACCTATACAAATACATTGAAAATTTTACAGCCAAAAATAAGAAGGAAAATCGTTATATTTTTCTTATTTCTGCTCCAAAATATAGATAGTGGGTACTCGTTAGAACCGCCTCATCGAGGCGGTTCTAATGGGTACCTACTATCTATATTTTGGAATGGAAATAAGAAAAAATAGGTTTATAACTGTAAACCCCAGCTTTACAGTACCAAAGTGGGGTTCAATGGGGATCAAAATTATATAGGCGTGTTTTCGTGATGGCACTGCTTTTTTTCTTATTTCTGCACCAAAACATATGCTATGGGTACTCGTTAGAAGCGCCTCGGCTGTATGTAAAGCGCTTTTTCATTCGAAAAGCACTGTTTTTTTGTATTTCTGCACAAAAAATGTTGTTGGTATTCATAAGAAGCGCCTGGGCTCCATGTTCGGCGCGTTGTTCATTCAAAAACCATTGTTTGTTTATTTCTCCTCGAAAACGTATGTTGTGGGTACTCATTAGAAGCGCCTCGGCTTCATGTAAGGCGCCTTTTTTCATTCGAAAACACTGTTTTTTTTTTCTTAAGATTTTCATAACAAACTCCTCCGTTGTCCATTGTGGCTGTCCATTGTTGCTGTTGGATACAGACCGAACCAGATTACAATGTGAGAAGGAAAATTATGTTATATAGTCAACCCGCTTTACACCGACATTCGTTAGAACGGCAAAACTCGTTATATAGGTTATTTGAATGGAATTACTACTTAGCGAAAGGCTTAGCCACGGTTCCGAGCGGCGTGGGCTTCTCTCGGTCTGGACATGCACAAATCGAGCTCATAGTCATGAAAGGATCTTATAATCAAATACTCCAAGAAATAAATGTTATAGGTATTTGTTAGAATCGTATCACCGAGGCGAATGTTATAGATATTTGTTAGAATCGCCTCACCGAGGCGATTCTAACAAATATCTATAACATTTGTTTCTTGGAGTAATGATGGGGAAAAGGCCTTGTATTACCTATCATACTCCTAACTGGGATTCTTTATAACGGCAATTTTTTTTAATAACGGCACAAAAATAAGGAACAAATTCTGTCGTTATAACGAGGGTACTCTGTATACTGTAAGGTCAGTTCCCCTCCGCAGGCAATCCTCAGTTTTGCCTACTTGAAATTAGTGATAGGCACCTTGATATAAACAAGTGCACGTAAAATTGTACACCAGCGTAGGCTGTCAGAGCAGATTGGAGACAGCCTGCGAACCTGTGTTCTCCACCCGCTTAGACGGTGGTCCGGATCTACGCATGACGCAAGCGATCAGCGAAAAATGTCATCATACTACATTGAATTCAGTATGTGACGTAGATTTTACAACAGTGTATACTAAATACCCATTAAACCCTTCTGCAGCCTGTTTCAGTTGCAACCATAGGTCAGTATAAAATGGTAGTAACATTTAACAGCCCCCACCCCCTTTGTTAACTGCATTGTAAAATATTGACCGGATAAAGATGCTGTCTCAGGACAAGTGAGCTTTATCACGTCAATGTGTCGTCGTATTTCTATAAACTGGACTACTTGGGAAAATAGCTGTAAGATGATACCAGATTCTTGTCATCTGATATCAAGTTTATCAGGCTCGGCTTCGAGAACGCAAGTAGAATCGCTCGGCAAGCCTCGCGATTCTACAAACGTTCTCGAAGCTTTGCCATCAAATGACACGAACCTGGTATTCTTCGTATATACATACCGTCGTCTTCATACGCCTGAAAGTAGTGCACAATCTTCATAATGAGGATAACCCGGTGTTTCCACATATAGTATGGCACAACAACAGACAATATTATCAGAATCAAGAATGCGGCTGCACACACGCCAACCACCCAAAAATACCACGTGACCTCTCGAACGTGAACCTCTGAAAAAAGGGAAAAAAATATTTTGCTCCTTTAGTTTTATACACCAATTTATCTTCGATGGTCCGAATTCGACAGTTACAGCCAGTAAAAAGGACAACCTACTCAACCACGAAATCTCATTATTTTACATGAAACTCTCTTCTGGGAAGATGGCATGCACTTTTTCGTTGGCTGTAGACATACACATGATAAATCGGACTGTTGCAAATACGATTTAAGGAAAATTTGAAATTGGAAGGCCCACGGTGAGAAATCCTAGTTCCGTTTTCAAAACAACGCCCACGGGCAAGGAAATGGGTACAACGCATATGATAAGACACACAATTTTCCGGGGAAAATGGTAGTTGTATGATCGTAGCACTGGTAAATTTTCAAGCAACAATTGTGACCTTTATGAAACATTCAAAGTTTGTGTGCCTTGTCTTGGTATGTGCATTGCTCTGGTTCTAGCAATATAATCATCCCCTATGGGGGATAGATGGATTGGGTTCATCGCGATCATGAATTAGAGAAATGATATATATGTCCATGCAGTATTTCTCGTAGAAAATTGTATGTTTGTTCTTTTGGCTAGAAATAAGGTATATAACTTCGCCAAATTCGTGAGACATAAATAGTGCATGGTCATTAAAGGGCCTGTTATGATTTGGCTCCTTTTTGGCCCCCACTCAAATCCTCTTCAGTGTGCATCGTTTCACTTGCTCACAGGCTTAGTTAATGGAAACATACAGAAACAAATTGTTTCGTCTGCATGTAATTTCAAAATAACTTGACCTTTGATTTTTCTGTATTGAGTTAATAAATTATGACGAAAATAGTAAGAAAAGTGTGATAAAAGTATATCCCTTCGAAAGAAAAAGACAACTGAAAGTGCCTTTGGAAGAAAATGATCATAGGTTTCAATTGGCGCATTAATATATCAGGTAGCACTGCTAACCATTTGTACACTAAGTGAGTCGTATCTAGTTACTCCACCCACTTGCAATATCATGGAGATATACAAAAAAGGAAAAAAATACAGGATCAAAATGAAACAGGTACCAAATTATTCTTTGGGTTCTAACTGAAAAATTGAGCAGTTACAACATATATTTATCTTTACTATGAACGGAGATATGGCAATATTTATGCTGACATTTCTGAGAATGACCAACAATTAATTTATGAAAAATTAAAAAATAAATACAGAGTCGACCTTTCATTTTTAGCTCACCTGAGCCGAAGGCTCATGTGAGGTATTAGTATACCACGAGCCGGCGTCCGTCGTCCGTCGTCGTCGTCCGTCGTCGTCCGTCGTCGTCCACACTTTCAAAGAAGTATATCTCCGGAACCAGTGGGCCAATCTTGATCAAATTTCATGTGAAGCATTATCAGGTAGGAGGAAAGGCTGCATACTGTTTTCGGGCAGATCGGATTGGAACTCTGGTTGCCATGGCAACAAATAGCTCCCATAGACTTAACATAGGAAAAAGTTTGTCATCACTCTAGCTCCGTCAATTTTTTTCTGATCGTCTTCATTCTTGCAGATAACGAGGACAGGCATGAAATCTCGATCAAGCTCGATTTTGGGCTGAATCGGATCATTCACTCAGGAGTTACGTGCCCTTGAGCGTTGAAAAAATTTCCTATTGACTTAACATGGGGAGAATGTTGTCATCACCGTAGCTGCTTCAATTATTTTCAGATTGGCTTTATTCTTGCAGATAACCAGCACAGCCATGAAATCTCGGCCAAGTTTGATAACTGGCAGAATCGGATCATTCACTTAGGAGTTACCTGCCCTTGTGTGTTTTTGCATTAGGGTTAATGGGAATTTCAAAAATGTGTATCTTAAAGACTACTTGGCCAACTTTGATCAAATTTTATGTGTCGCATTATTGGGCAAGTGGAAAGGCTTCATTAGGTTTTCAGGCAGATCTGAGTGGAACTCTGGTTGCCATGGCAACATCTAGCTCCCATAGACTTCACATAGGAAAAAGCTTGTCATCACTCTAGCTCCGTCAATTTTTTTCTGATCGACTTCATTCTTGCAGATAACCAGTACAGGCATAAAATCTCGTTCAAGTTCGATTTTGGGCCGAATCAGATAATTCACTCAAGAGTTACATCCCCTTGAGCGCCCGAAAAATTGCCTATTGACTTAACATGGGGAAAATGTTGTCATCACTGTAGCTAGTAACGAGGACAGGCATAAAATCTCGGTTAAGTTCGATTTTGGGCAGAATCGGAATATTGACCTCGGAGTTACGTGACCTTGAGCGACAAAAAATTTGCCCATAGACTTAACATAGGGAAAATGTTGTGACTATGATAGCGACTTGAATATTTTTCAGATCAGCTTCAAACTTGCAGGTAACGAGGACAGACATAAAATCACGGTTAAGTTCGATTTTGGGCCGAATCGGATTATTTGCTTTGGATATACCTGTCCTTGAGCATGAAAAAATACGTTGTGACCACGATAGCAACTTTATTTTTATTCAGATCAGCTTCAAACTTGCATGTAATGAGGACAGGCATAAAATCCCGGTTAAGTTCGATTTTGGGCCGAATTGGAATATTGACCTTAGAGTTACGTGACCTTGAGCGACAAAAAATTTGCCCATAGACTTAATTAGGGAAAATGTTGCGACTACGATAGCGACTTGAACTTTTTTCAGATCAGCTTCAAACTTGCAGGTAACGAGGAC
Organism: Lucinisca nassula; assembly: GCA_963580285.1. Lineage (NCBI taxonomy): Eukaryota > Metazoa > Mollusca > Bivalvia > Lucinida > Lucinidae > Lucinisca > Lucinisca nassula. The sequence goes on along the minus strand of OY757023.1, from coordinate 3,920,639 downwards.
AGACATAAAATCTCGGTTAAGTTCGATTTTGGGCCGAATCGGAATATTTGCCTTGGAGTTACCTGCCCTTGAGCATAAAAAAATACGTTGTGACCACGATAGCAACTTTATTTTTATTCATATCAGCTTCAAACTTGCAGGTAACGAGGACAGGCATAAAATCTCGGTTAAGTTCGATTTTGGGCCGAATCGGAATATTGACCTCGGAGTTACGTGACCTTGAGAGACAAAAAAATTTGCCCATAGACTTAACGTAGGGAAAATGTTGTGACAGAAATAGCGACTTGAATTTTTAGCTCACCTGAGCCAAAGGCTCCAGTGAGCCGATAGTATACCAAGGCTCCGGAGTCCGTCGTCTGTCGTCCGTCCATCCGTCGTCCACGCTTTCAATGAAGCATATCTCAGAAGGCAGTCGACCAATCTTGTTTAAATTTTATGTGTAGCACCATTGGGCAAGGGGAAAGGCTGCATTAGGTTTTGGAGCTAGTCTGGTTTATATATTTTCACCACATGTTAACATATCAAAACTTTATATGTATACAAAATATAAAATATGCACAAGCAAGGCTAGGCTGGTGTATTTTGAAAGCCACAAAGGTGGCAAAATTTTCAATTTTGGTCAAAATCAGCATGGGGTAGGGGGTAAAGCCATGGTAAAAACATACCTTGTCTGTGAATGACCAAACATTTTTATCGCTTTGTTTTTCTTTGGAGTTGTATCTTTTCATTAAACTCAATTTGGCTATCACCATAAAACTTTTTGAAACAAATATTCAGGGTGGGTGGGTGGGGGGTTGGAGGGGGGGCGGGGGTAAAATGGGAAAACTTACCAGGCCCTTTGTACGCAGTTCGTCGTCGGATATAAGGCAAATATTAAAGTATGTACATGTATTGGTAACCGAATTTTATGCCGGCCTCGGTAGCTGAGTCGGATGCGCGTCTGACTGGTGATCAAGAGGACTCGGGTTCGATACCTGCCGGGGTCGGCAACATTCTTTCGTTGATCATTCATTGATCATGAAACCTTTTCTACGGCAATTATCTACCTTCCGCTGATTCAAGAAGGGCAGTTGTCAGTTTCTGGCTAGAGAATGTGCACTGTACTGATTTAACCACTTACGTATAAGCTTGCCCAGGAAAAATGTGGATAGGTAAACTGACCGGCTCAAAAATGACCTAAATAGTGTTGACTGGGCCGTTAACCTCCAATACAAGAAATAAGGAAGTTTATCCCAAATTATCTTCGGAACGCAACCAAACAAGGGTTTGTTTTACAAAATCCAAAAAATATGTTGTGGGTCCATGAAAAATATCACAATGTATACACAAACAAATAGACCGCTGGCCAGATAGTCGACACCTGACCCCACCCCCCCCCCCCCCCCCCCCCCCCGGGATTTATGCAGACATGGTCTATCTTAAAGAGCAGTCTTTTCTGCGTCGAATAAGAGTTGTTTGCACTTTTTACTTTGTGGCCTTAATGAATTACAGCCTGTAATGTGCGTTACCCCATGTAATTCTGTAAACATAAACATGTTCACCGCATGTCACGAAAAGACAATTTTCTACCACGGAAATACCCCCAAATATTGATACAATTCATGAATGACATGCATAGGCTACAAAAACAAATGTTTTTGAAAACATCCTGGTATCCCATGTCGTAACTTATATTACATTTTTAAGGGCATATCCCCAAAGCTCGTGGATTTTGCTAATGCTATAACGATTCACCGGTCTGTTTAAGAGTATTGCTCAAAATTCAAGCTTACATGAAATGCAGCTTTTAATATTATTTTATATAAAGAAAATTTAAAGTTCTTATGTTCAATAGTTTGCCAGCAATAAACTGATAAATGAAGTGTTACCTACGTTACTTTTAAGAATTCCGTTATAATTGAATTAAACATGATATTGATCATTGCTAGTATGTATCAAATTTGGTTTCTCGAGGTAATTTGACCACATGAACAAACCATGAGTATCCACTGAATGGCTCTAAACCTGCCCAGGAACAATTTCAAACAGGGAAAATGACCACTGTATTCATGGGTAGGGATAGATCTTCTAAGCAGATAAATAACACTTTACCGCTTATAAGTGGTATACGTTACATGGAGTACAGCTGATATTGAATTATCGATAGGAGACATCAGCAGGCTTGTTCACGTTCTAATATTGTATTCAACGCGAAACATACTCAATGATGCCTGCCTTGCACCACTTTGCACATACAGGTTTAGACCTTCTAAGCGGTCAACCAGTATTAAATATGACCAGAAATATAACGGAGTAATATTTTGACCTTTTCAGCTATCTCACGAGTTATCTTCATCAGATTCGTCTTCGTAAACAACATCGATCATGTTGTCTGCCTCTATGGCAAGGTCCTCGTCCACATCCTCTTCCTCCTCGCTTGTTTCACTTGGATCAGCACACAGAATGTCGACTAACTCTTGCGAAAATATAAAACCGCTTGTCCATTCGTAGTCAATAGTACCTTCCTCACAAAGTTTCCAACCATGTCCTTCAGGGCTTGGTATGTTGGGGAACTGTTCATGTGCGTGACACCAAATATATGCTTGATAGTTTGCTCTTTTAGCATGCATATCAAGTGATGCTCTGCATGGTGGAAGAATACTCAAATCAATGCCATCAAAGGCACTGAGTACCTGCCCAGATGTGCCTTGGTACTTCTGTGAAAACAAATCGTATCTGAGTTTATTAACATTTGTATACTGAGCCTTTCCATACATGCAGCAAACAAACCTTTCCAGATCGTCAAACAATGTTGCAGAACATGTTTCATTTTCACCCAACCCACAGAAGACGTCAATAAATTCTGGAAACTTTTCAAGTACTTTCAATGGGGTAATTTTACCTCTTCTAACTAAAGCGCTTATTGTGTCACACCCAGTGAAACAATGCAAAGCAGGAAGAGCCGAACACAAATCAGATCCCTTAACTTCAACGATTTGCTTAATGTTAAGAAGTCTTCGTTTGTTACCTGTTCCCGTATCAAACAAAACGACCTGATCAATGGTCTGAGAAAACTTGAGGAGCAAAACCAGTACGTCGGTGTCTGGTGATCGCACGATAATGTGCGTTGCCGCTTGTGTTGTGTGCGATATATGACGACAATGCAATATTATTCTCGTGTCTGCTTCCTCTTGCGAAGTAGAAAGGGCATTAACCTCTGTTACAGTTACTGTTTTTGCGTCTTTGCTAGATAGACAGTAGCATTTTTCTGAAATGGCAAAGTATACTTCTCTACCAAGTAACTTTTTGGCAAATGCACCTTTCTGCCATTCATCAAAGAGCAGTCTAATAAGCTGTGTTTTGTTTTCAGCGTTCGCCATGAAACTTTTCCAGTCCCTTGGTGTCTTAGTTTTGGCTCCAGAGAGTAAGTGTGCGGGCGCTGTACCTCGGCGTATCCGTTCAAATGACTTTATTGATGCCTCTTTGTATGTGTCAGTGACAGAGTCAACTCTTGGAGCTATGGGCAACAGGTTAAAAACCATTTCAGCAAGACCTTCAAAGCTTTCAGGTATTGAACCAAGAGACTGGAGTGTGGCATTGCCATCATACACATACGCTATTGACCCATCGGTTGGTTTTGTCACTGGCTCAACACTAGCTTCTAACGCGTGCAACAGTTTTGCTTTGTCAGTTTTGACAGGCATGCAGTCAGCTGTTGCAAGAGAGAATGGAACGGGGCCAAGAGGATAGGAGAGTGTAACGTTTAAATCAATATTGTGCTCAACAGACAAGAGTACTAACTGACCAAAAACGTTTCGCTCAGCTTTGATTTGCATGACTTTATTTTGTGTGCTTTTGACTTTTTTCACAATGCCCACAGAAGCAAAATTGTATCAATTCCTGATCTTTGTTTTACTTCTACTTTGCTTCCAATTTTGTGGGAATTTTACCCGACACTGAGATGAAATGACATCACAGGCCCTGTCGCCCAATGAAACCAATAGGGTTTATAAGCATGGACGGTCCGTGCCTTGGCAGGCTTAGATCCTCTAAGCGGCTATGAAGTCGCTTTCAGCTCTGCGAGGAAGCATCAAACAGCCTATCTATTTCTTCAAGCTCCGATCGGCGGGAAAGGGTGCGCTCAGATTTGCAAAGGAGAAATACTTTAGGCCTAATGGTCATTCAGATGCAGATCTAGGATTTGCTAACTTCTTTCAGACTGACCGGTAGTGAAAGGCCTAATGCGTTCCTTATACGTAGGCCTATTGTGTTTACATCTATGAAAGTTATGATAATGATTGAAAAGTGCTTTTTTCTTTATCTGAAAAGTATCATAGGCCTATCTCTATAAAATCCATAATAAAACAGTCGTTTCATGGCAGCTTGGTGTCTCGGGCAATTTTTTTTCAATTGAATTTTAACGTCCCCATCAACACTTTAAAGGTCATTTTGGAGACGTTGCTTCCAATTTTGTCGGACTTTTACCCGACAGTGAGATGAAATGACATCTCAAGCCCTGTCGCCAAATTGAGCCAATAGGGTTTATAAGCATGGACGGGTTGACTCGTACCGCTTTGCCTGGGCAGGCTTAGATCCTCTAAGCGGTTTACCAGTACTCGTGTGTGGGCCGGTTTCAGCTCTGCGTGGTTCAAAGCATCATGCAGCCCATATATTTCTTCAAGCCCTGATGGGCGGGGACCAAGCAATTGTGCAGGCATCGTCCACAACACCTCGGGGCAATAGTTTTTACTATATCTATCTATCTGTTGTATAAGTTCTTTCTTGCTAGGAACACCTCGTTCTGGAGTCTCGTATATACAGTTAAGGGTTACTATAAAATGTCTTTCTTTATACAGTTAAAATTGAAAAACTATCACTGTCCATGCGGTTAAAAGTTACGTAAGATGTCCCTATTTCCTCCACCCTATGTGCAAAGCTAAAAGTGCCTGTTAGGTTCGCCCATTCGTGCTCCGAGTCAAACGGCCACCCTTTCAGCAATTCTTGCTTGGCCTTCTTGGTATCAGATTTAATTTTTGTAGCGTTCAGTGTGTAATGTATAGCATAGTCTTTTTGTCAGTTTTTCAAATTCTTTCACCGGTGTTGGACTGTCTTTATGACTGGTACCACAGTTTATTATGTTGGAGCAGTCCAGTATTCTCTGTACTTGTTATTCTATGTTTGAGGGCAGTTCTGTAAACTTTACCATCGCGGTGTTCAGTTCATCCATAATAAGACGTCGTTTGTGTTCAAGGGCACTGCACTCTACTAGGAAATGACTAACTGTTTCAGGTCCACGCTGACATATCAAACAAGTTGGATCAACTTGATTCTGGTTAAATACCGCCCTGTTAGCTTGCATTCTAATGCACTTGCGTATGTAACGCGACGTCTGATTGGATAACGTCAAAAATTTGCGACAGTATATTCTGCGATATACTGTCGGAAATCCGACGTCATCATGTAACGTCGCTTTCCATTGGTTGTCATTTGGTTTTACGCAGCTCACCGCGCTTGCCGCCTTGTGCAAAACAGTACAGTTTTTAACTTAACAACTGAATAAGTGCATTAGAATGGGGATAACTGTATTGAAAATTGTCATTTGGGGAGGTAAATCATCGGTTTTACGGTCGCAAATTACGTTTTACGGCTCCGCTAGCGCGTCGCCGTAAAACGAAATTTCCGAACGTAAAACCTCCGATTTACCTCCCCAAATGACAATTTTCAGTACAGTTATCCCCTAAGTATATACGTCCCTGTCAAGAGCTTCAGCTTTATCCCCATACATGGGACATCTCTGGTATTCCCACTACTGTCTAGGACCCAATGAGTTTTTCCTTGGGTGCAGTTGTCCATTACTAAGTACTGGAGCGAGGAGTACAACACTGCTCTGTTCTTGATTCTATCCTCCCAGAAGGCATTAACCTTATTGTTTACCAGGGACTTCCATCTATACTTGGTTGGGGTATTGTTCAATATCTCCCAGTGCCCAGGGAGGTCGTATTTCACTAGAAGTTTCTTGATGGCCACGAACCAGCTACTGCTGTCATGATCTTTCACAGTGAATTGTCGATATGCTAGCTGTTTTTCAATGGACGTATCATCAAGTCGACACACGTTGCCAAACAATGTAAGAGCCTTTTTATGTATCACACCTTCGATGGGTATTGTCCCTGAAAGGATAAACACTGCAGAATCTGCGACTGTAGTTGGGAGAGACAGTATATGCTTTATGAACTGTTTGTACGTTCTGTCTAGTTTTTCTACCAGCGTTTTCTTTGGTAACACCACCTCCAACCCATAGACAAGTACAGGGAGTACATAGATACTCAGCAAATGGAGTGAAGTCTCTGGGTCCATCCCGTTATGACCATGCAGTCCAGAACAAATTAGGCTGTAAATAGTACGTCTCGCTTTTTGTATATTCTCTCTCACAGCAGTTTCCTGTGTATCAGCTGACCTTAAAACGCCCATATGCATAACCTCCTTGACGACAGGCATGGGCACACCATTCATATGGAGACGGATGTCTTCCTCATCAGTTTGTCCTTTCTTTTGGGGTATCTCTAAAATGACACTCTTGGTTGGTTGCAGGAAGTAACGTTCCATGAGGCTGTAAACGACAGCTATATCAATGAGGTACTGGAGTGAGCTTTTCTTGTTTGACCCAATAGTGACGTCATCTGCACACGCCGGAGCGACACCGGAAATTTCGCCAACATGGTTCCCCAAACATGGCCTCTCGAGTCTATCCAGCAAATCATTACTATAGAGCTTGTATAGGTCGGTGCTGAGGATGCCTCCCTGACGCACCCCCTGGGAGATCTTGAATGGTTCTGAACAATCTCCGTTCCATTTCACCACTGACTCCGCATCCTGGTGCAAGGAATGGATAAGTGACCAGGTTACTCCATCTACCTTGGAATGGAACAATTTCCTAAGTAGACTCTCATGGGAGACAACATCAAAGGCTGACTTCGCATCCAAGAATGCAAGGTACACGGGTCTTCTGAGATCTCTGTATTCTCGAATCGTTTCCTCAAGTATTAGAGAACAATTCTTAGGCGATGAGTTCTTTGTAAAACCTCGTTGGATGTGATTTTGTTGAGCTTCAATCAGTGGTTGTATCCTGTCTCTAAGTAGGGTCTCTACAATTTTTGTTACTGTGGGCAGAATGGTAATACCTCTATAATTTTGGCGTCAGTAGCAGTACCTTTATTTTTGAACACCGGGGTTAGTGTACCAATTCTCAGGGCCTCTGTGACCCTTCCAAACTTGAAGATCTGATTGACAATGGATGTGGTGACGCGCAACAGGTCGCTTCCACCATACAGGAAGTGTTCGATAGACACACCGTGGAAATCAGCTGCCTTTCCTTTATTAATTCTTTCTATGGCTTCTCGCACTTGCTTTTCAGTCACCGAAATTTGAGTCAGGCTGTCTTGAGATGGGCTACATATGTCCATGATTTCGAGCATCTCGTCCTGGACAAGTCTTCTGTATTTTTCATCAAAGTCTTTATGTTCCATGGGAGTTGCAAGACACTCAAAGTGCTCCCGCCATGCACAAAGGATTTCTGTGTCAGATTTGTAAGTTTGACCATTCACAGACAATTCATTCACATAGGCCTTTAGTTTGCCTCTCTGCTTGCCCACTAACTTATAGAATGTCTTCATATCCCCCATCTTGGCTTCAAGAAGTGCTTGTCTTGACTGTTCGCCGGACCGAGCCGCCTCAATACTGCATAGTCTTCTCAGGTGAGTAGTAGTATTTTTCTTGTTGATCACTAGTTGATGGTTTCACTCTCTGGTCTTTTACCATAATTCCATTGCTTAAAAGCGATCTTCTTGTCTCTCACTGCATGTTGGATCTCTGGGGTCCATGTCTTCAGTTTGGCTCTTCGAGCTCTCCTTTTATCAGGAGGGCCTGCGGTTGTTGCGGCCGATACCATTATCTTATTCAATCTGCAAATTCTCTCATCCAGGGCACCCAACGAGTTTACGCTCATGTTCACAGACACCAATGCTGAGGATATTACTTGCTGGTATTGAGACTGATCTATTTTCTCCCATCTAACTCTTTTTGGTGGTGGAAGTTTACTACTGGAGACAGCCATCCCCTTGACTGTAATGCCTGTAGCACAAGACACTGGGTAATGGTCTGATACATTAGTACAGATGTCATCTAATACTTGGACTGAGGTTATTTGGCTATCAATGGTTTTACTATAGAAAATATAGTCAATAATGCTAGTATCTATCCCTGTTGGGCTTACATAAGTTTTTGTGACTAAATCCATATCTTCAAGAAATTTGTTCAGGCTTCTGACCCTCCTTGTATGTCTAATTACATAAATATCCTCATTGAAGTCCCCTCCCAGGAAAATGCTATGAGTTGGTCTATACTTCTGGATAATTTCCTCAAGCTGTGCCAAACAATCTTCAAAGTCCTCAAGATTTTCCTTCAGGCCTTTACAGGGTAAGTATACATAGATTACAAATAAAAATAAAAAAATGAGTTCCTTTAAGAGCAATGTTGTGGTTCACTCAACTGAACTTCAAGACACTGAATACGGTTTGCCCCGTCTTGAGTGCTGGTCACCAGACGGTCTATAGATTTCTTCCACAGAACCCCAACCCCTCCATAGCCCCTTGGCATCTGCACTGGCATGACGGGATCCCCTGTATCAACGGCCTTACCAGTACCATTTAAAGTGCCACAGACCCTCCCCAGTTTATTCAGCTGACAATCGAAATACCAATGTTCTTGTACTAGGATTATGTCTGAGACTTTTGACAGCTGCTCTATAGCATGTCTGGATGTTTCCCTGTTTTTTCAGTTAAAGGTCACTATCTTAAGTTTATTGATCGATAATGAAGGACAGTCTTGAGCTGGGGTACCCCCATCCTGACTGATAATATAAGAATCTTATATGGGTGTGAGGGGTGGATTGAAAAATCCGTCCCGAGGGACACTGTCCGGCATCACGAGGCTTGCCGAGTGATGCCGGACAGTGATCCCGAGGGACGGATTTTTCTATCCACCCCTCATACCCATATTGGATTCTTTTTCTTGCATACCTTCCATTTCTTAAAGCGGATTTTTAATGCTGCGGTCACTTCGGTTACCGACGTCCGCCATTTTGTGATGACACAACAGGAATGTTTAGTGACGTCACGCATGACGACGCCGCACACGAGGTTGTAATCAACCAGTGCATTTATCAAACACGCGATTATATTCGATTTGGGGTCGGAACACCAGGGTCATAACATAAATTTCTATCCCAGGGTAAAATCACGGATTTCCCTGTCTGGTGTGCAAGAATGTGTGCTATATCCTCCCCCTTCTTGCTCTGCCCCTTCCTAAAAAATGCTGATTTATGTCTGAGTTTGATACATAGTTTTGCTGTTGATCATGAGAGTAAAAGACTGGTTGCCCTACCAGCAGGGATGGATGTGTGGCTGGGTGGTCATACTTGTCTGATAGTTTTGTTGCCTGCTTGGAAGATTGTGATGAGTCTCTCCGCCTCGGAGATTTATGTTTTTTGCAAACCTCCCGTCATATCATAGTTGGGTGGGTTTTCAAGGCAAATAGGCAAATTAGTATGATAACTCCTTTCCTGTGGTGCGTAATAGCTATTCATTGTGTTTGACTCCCCCAAGTGCACTATTGGGTGGGGCACCGATGAAAGAGGGACATGAGTCCCACAGCTAGGATTATAAGACTGTGCTGGATCTTCTTGCCTCCGAGGAAGCAGCTATTGGGTCACTATTTATTGTGTTCATCATATTTGTGACAATACCACCAGCAGACTGTTTCAGGATCGGGTTAGGAACAGTTTGACTATTACTTAAGACCCCTTGATCTGTCCCATAATCATGATGATTTGGGGCCATAAATGCAATCTGAGGACGAGGTTGATTGTAACTACTCTGACACCGGGACTGAAATTGGATCTGATCCGCTAGTTCTAACCCGGCCAACTGTCTCTTCAACTTCTTCAAAACATAGCTAGTGACTTGTTGATGGACACCTTTAATGAGGTCACCATATGGTAATGAGCAATCTGAGAGTGAGGGTTCCGACCTCACCACACGTGGCGGTGTTACACTTTCGTTGGTACTCTGAGCGTTATCGGACTTACAGGATCCCTCGGTGCTTTCCAATAGGCATATTTTCCTTTGCAAAGTCCTAACTGTCCTTGCCAGATCTAGGTTACGTGCCTCGGTTCGCTGTAGGTAATCTTCGAGCTTTTTCACTCCAGTGGTGATATCATTCATACTAGCCTCTTTCATTTTCAGCTCTTCCTCCCACTTCTTCAACTTGGTTTCTAGCTGACGTAACTCTCGCTGTTTTACTCCAACGCCATTGGCTGTATTTTTCTTATCTTTGATTTTATTTACCCCTTGTTTTGAGGACGATGTCTTGTCGGTAAGCCCGCTTGCTGCAGTCCTATCACAACTAGTATTGGACTGTGACTTTCCCTCTAAGGGTTCAGCAAATGACTGTTTCATCTCTTCATCAATGATCAAGTTTAATGTGATTTGCTTCTGAGAAGTCTGTGTATTGTCCTCTGCAGGTCGTTGAGGGGGCTCATTACAATCTGCTTGTGTTATCTGGACTTGAGTAGCTGCACATGCAAGGCAGATGTTGTCATCGTCTGATACATGCGACATGATGGCAAGCTGCCTGACAAAAGTCACACCGGTCGCTTTCATCGTCAAGAGGGGCCTGGCAGACGTAGCAACACTCGAGTTCTCTTCCTCCAGGATTGCCTTTGCAGTGGACATTTTATTCATTCTCTCTGAGCTGTTTGGAGATGTCACCGAAGGAATATGTAGCACTCTCACGGGGCTATCCTTCTTTGGGGTAACTCTGGTCTTCACACTAGTGTTTTCATCTGTCATTAGGCACTGCTTACATCTGTATACAGATCTAGGCCTAGCTAATCTCCTGCTGTCTGTGCTGGATATGTTTTCACAGCTAGTATGCACCCAATGTTGTTTAATCTGACAGTATAATCCATTATCATCTACCTCGGTACTACAAAGTTTGCAAGTTCTGTCACCCTTATTGGGATTGGATACCACGATACCTCTCAAGGACAGTTCATTGGCGTTGACGTTATTGATCTGACCTGGGAGCTGTTCTTTCCGATCTTGAAGGGAGGTGGGGGTGGGGGTGGGGGTGGGGGATGGTTTGTAGGATTAGGTGTCTGTCTATCATCCAATATTTTCTGCATCTGTGTGCTTAGGATTTTATTGAGATTGGTCACACTACCTATATCTATTTCATTTATTGCCTTGAGCATTATTTCATGTACCACCGGCAGATGCTCTTCAATAAACCATCCGTAATGTTTCCCATTTAATAATAAGGCATTATTTGTTGGGTATAGGTTCAAGGTATAACCTTTGTCATCACCTTCCTTCTGCACCCTGTAGGTCTGTTGCACCACAGCTCTGCGCCGCTTGTCTTCACTGAAATCTATAACAGATTTACCATAGTGATCTGGAAACTCCCTAAAAATGCAGTACATGCCAACTGTAGTAGCTCAAATGTTGCTGTGTCCAACTTGCCTGTAACCCCACCCCCTGTTACCTCATATTCGACCTTCACCTCTTCGCAGCCCAACAGCTTTTTTCTCAAAGTTTTATTTATGTTCAGCGAGTAATTTCTGGTGGAGACAATTTGTGCAGCATATTGTTGGGAGAATGGCACAATAACTGTTTCATTCTGGTAGTCAGTGTTTGGCGCAGGTATATTACTATCACAGCTAATTTCAGGTTCGGGCATAGAGGTCGCCATCTTGTTTCCGGTCAAAATGACCTTGATACTATTCGAGATAAACAAGTTTAAAAGAATTAAAATCCTTTAAACTTTTACAATCTTGTTTCACAGACTCTCCATATATTCAATATATCAGTATAAGATGAGCTCAAAAAGCAATGAAAGCTGCGAAAATCGCCGTAAGACTCAGAAGCACGACTGAGCGCGCCTAACTTTCCTTTGTTCTCTCCACTGGTGAATTTTCAAACACAATATTTCCTTCTTAAAAGCACATTTTTAAAACAATCACCAGTTAAGATGCAATTTAAATTTGTGAAGCATCGATAAAAACCCCAACTTCTAAAAAAAAATATCAGCATTTCAATATTAAAATCATTTAAAATTTAAAATTTCTTCGTCCCTTCACTACAAACTGCCATGAAACTAAGTCAAATTTTGTGAAAGGTTTGAAACTTTGCAGTATAAACATAAATGGAATTAGAGGGAAAATTCTTGAACTTTTAGCATTCCTCGATACATCTCAACCTAATATTGTTGCTATTCAGGAAACAAAGATTGACAGTTCAATTACTACATCTGAGCTTTTCCCTGAAAATTGTCAGAACTCTCATGGCGGTGGGGTGATGTTGCTCATTCATAGAGACATCCCTCACATGCCGTTCATGGAACTTGAAAATGACACCGAATCGGTCTGGGTTAAGGTTTTTGCAAATAAAACTTCCCACTTCGTAGCAAGTTGGTATCGACCACCAAATGGTACAATCGAAAACTTCCAGTTGTTTAAAGACCAACTGGATTGCATTAAATTGCAGCATAAGGGTAAAAATCTCCCGGCTGTACATGTTCTAGGTGACCTCAACTTCAGAGACATTGCTTGGCCCGACAGGCTCAGCAAACAAGGCACAATGATGAGTCAGTCGGAAGGACAAATATTAATTGACATTATGAACGATCATGGTCTTGAACAAATTGTTAACTTCCCCACTCGTGATAAGAACACATTGGATCTGATCCTTACGACTTTGCCAGGACAATTCGAAGACATTCATTCCCCAGATAAACTAAGTGACCACGATGTTGTCTCCGGATATTTAAAAATTCTCATCCCACCAATAAAGAAATCTCGGAGGAAGGTATACTCATATCAGAAAGGTGACTATGAAACTATGAGGAAGGATGCACTCAGATTTGCAAAGGAGAATTACTTTAATGGTCATTCAGATGCTCGGTCTGTACAGGAGAATTTTGATTTGATAACTTCTTTCATTCATACTTCGGCCGAAAATCATATCCCCTCAAAAACTAGTAGGTCTGTATCTTCTATTCCCTGGATCACTCCAGAGATAAGAAGGAAAATTCGCAGAAGGAATAAGATTCATGCAAAGGCAAAAAAAGACGGGAAGTGGTAAACTCCGAACAAAATTTGAAAACTTGAGACGTGAAATCAAGACTGATATAAAAAATCAGCATGATTTGTATGTGAATAACTTGGTAGGTGATGTAAAGGCAAATCCCAGAGACTTCTACAGATATATTAATAGCCAGAAGAAAGACAGGCAAGGTATCCCGCCCCTTAATAAAAGAGGAGGGGACGGGATTGCTGAATCAGACTCTGTTGTTGTTGTTTGTTACTTACTGTGTGTATCACTTGTGTCTTTTAATTTTGGATGGCCATATGGCCATTTTGTGGGAAAGTAACTGTCCATATGGCCTTCCTTTGTTTAGGTTTCCATTATGGTCTGGTCGCTTAATGTTTGTATTTATTTCCCTTTGGTGTCTTTTATGGTTGGAGTAAGTTAATTGTATCAATTCCTGATCTTTGTTTTACTTCTACTCTGAAAGGGCAGAGGAACTACATGTAGTTGGTCAATTCAATGATGCGTTTAATAAAACTGAGTTCACGGAGGTTCCATTGACTGGAAGATCGGCCCCATTCATGAATAATATTGTTGTGACAGCTGCAGGAGTGATCAAATTACTTCAAGGCTTAAACCCCAGTAAGGCCTTAGGACCTGATGAGCTTCATCCTAGAGTCCTGAAGGAACTAGCAAATGAGTTGGGTCCAGTTTTTGCACACTTGTTCCAACAGTCTCTTGATACGGGTCAAAGAATGGCTCTTAGCAAACATCTGTCCACTCTTCAAAAAAGGAGATAGGGCTCTTGCCCGTAATTATCGCCCTGTGTCTCTGACTTGCGTTCTGTGTAAATTGCTGGAACATATAGTCTGCTCGAACATCATGACCGACTTGGACGAACATAAACTTTTGTCAGACAGACAACATGCATTTAGGAAAAGGCACAGTTGTGAAACTCAGCTAAGCACAGTTATTAATGACTGGGCAAAAATCTTGGACAAAGGGGGACAGGTGGACACATTTATTCTTGACTATGAGAAGGCTTTTGACACCCCTCCTCATGAACTACTTAATTCGTAGTTATTTTGTTATGGAATTGGGGGAAAGACCCTCAAATGGATAGATTCCTTTCTTTGCTACAGAAAACAGCGGGTTGTTGTTAATGGTGAATCTTCGGAGTGGGCTCCAGTTTTGTCTGGAGTCCCGCCCGCAAGCGACCGTTCTTGAACCACTTTTGTTCTCCCTGTACATCAATGATATTTCCACTGACATTGACTCAGAAATAAGACTGTTCGCAGATGACTGTGTTTGTTACCGGGAAATTAGAGATACAGATGACTCATTGAAACTTCAGGCTGACATAGATAGATAAGGATGCTGGGCACGTAAATGGGGCATGAGATTTCAGCCAGTTAAATGCAATATTATGCAGATAACTAGGAAGAGATCTAATAAAGTTGAGGCTTCTTACAACTTAGAGGGAACGGTCCTCGAGAATGTGGACTCCATTAAATACCTTGGAGTGACAATCTCACACAACTTGAGATGGAATACTCATATTAGCAACATGTGTACTAAGGCAAATAGGTTTCCTGAGGCGAAATCTTCATCAGTGCCCTCAGGATGTAAAAGAGGCAGCATATAAAGGTCTTGTTCGCCCAATCTTGGAATAGGGTAGTTGTGTCTGGGACCCCAGAGGAGTGGTCCTTAACGATGAAATTGAGAAAGTTCAGAATAGATCTCGGTGCTAGATTTGTAACAGGCAATTACTGCTTTGAAACTGGGAGCATGACTGGAATACTTGGAAAATTAAAATGGGAGTCTCTCAAGAAAAGGAGAAAAGACAGTAGGCTAATCCTTTTATACAAAGGTCTAAAGGGTGCTGCCAGCATTCCAACAGATCACCTTGTTCCCCAAGCTAGACACTGTAGAAATCACCATTCGTTGGCGTTTCAGACCCTTAGCGCAAGAACTGACATTTATAAAGAGTCGTTCTTCCCCAGAACCATTAGAGATTGGAATGCCCTTCCCGATTCGATTATTTCGACAGCTGAAGGTGCTGATGATTGTGTAGCTAAATTTACCTCTTTGGTTAGAGCTAGGGACTAACTTCCCACATCAGAGGTCCTGGTGTATGAATGTCGTTTGACGTGTCACCAGTAACAATTCTGATTCTGATGAAATAACTGTAACAGTGATTAGGTCCCCTATTGTAGTTGTCAAGTTTCCTTGCTTCCTGGAAATAAATTGGGTGGTCCTCGTCCTAGGGGAACCCCAAATGAGCAGAGCTTTGACAGGGTGGGAAACCCTACATTCCATTTGTTTTTGTTTTTCGCGCTTCCGGTTACCTCGTTTTCGATTACCCAATCAAGATGCAGGTTGCCCACCATGTGACCACGCCTTCCTTGTCAAAGGCTGAACGTCCTCGTGAAAACAAGGTGTTTTAGTGTACTCATCCGAGTCGAGATTTCTCTGCAAGTTCGCATCACAATGGCAACTGCTAAGCCGGATCTTCCAAGGGATGGAACAATGCAAGTCACTGCCAAAGTAGGTGAAAATCGTGTTTGTACTTTTCTCGTTAACCGATCGCAAACTTCACTAAATTCAGCAGTCTGTTTAATGGAGTCGATAATGAGCCCCTCAGCTCAGAACCAGTTCAGACCGGTTGCACAAAGAATTTAATTTAACCGAAGTGAGTGGAAACTAAGGAACGATTTTCATTGCAGCAAAATGCAAAATGATTCGCGGTTATTGTATTATAAAATCGTTTCTTAATCTATATTTCGAGTCTTGAAAATTCGTAGTTAAAAATGCAATTCAGCATTTCAAGATGGCGGATGTTGAGACATGTTTGAGGTCTGCCCGACATAAATATTGATGATTGAAATCGGATATGAAGAAACAATTCTCAAGTATCACAATATTCACTCAGTGCGTCAGTATATAGGGTTCGCCGACGTGACGTCACTTCCCGTAGCAACCGATAGGCCGCTATTTTGGAGGTGAAAACAATAACAGAGCGACCGGCAATTACCCTTTAGATCACTATCAATTACATTGAATAAAATCGTTTTTTTATTACCTGAAAATGCATGTTACTGTAAGTAAAAATGATTAAAAGTAAAGAATAACGAGGCGGGAAATTTCCATTTAGTGAAATAACAGCTGCCTGATAACCGATGTCTACGGACTAGTGTCAAGTGTTGTGTATTCGGAGGTGTCATGGACTCGGGGAAATATACTCTATCCAAGTGTCAAGGTAGGTTTGACATTCTGTTGATTGTCAAAATAACACTGACTTGCTTGCTTGTCATTTCTGCAAATAGTGTGAACCCAGATCAGATTGCTAAGAGGAGCTGTCTGATCTGAGTCCACACTGTTTGTAAAAAATCGTTGACTGCCGGTAGCTTTAAGTCATTTCTGCAAACAGTGTGGACCCAGATCAGACTGCTCATCTGATCTGGGTCCATACTGTTTGCATGTCATATGTCATTTCTGCAAATAGTGTGAACCCAGATCAGATTGCCCAGAGGAGCTGTCTGATCTGAGTCCACACTGTTTGCCTGTACAAAAATCGTTGACTGTCGGTAGCTTTAAGTCATTTCTGCAAACAGTGTGGGCCCAGATCAGACTGCTCATTTGATCTTGGTTTAAGTAAGGAGGGTTTTTTCTACACTTTAAAGTTAATTACAATCAATTTCTAAATTTAGTCACCCATCCAACACCTGTGGTGATGTTCCAAGGGATCGCCTCGGTAAGTGCAGAAATGTTGTTGAAAGGGACAAATACGAGCACTAGTTCTCGCCGAATTCGTGTTGCTAGAGAGAAATCAACAGACAATTTTACCAATAGAAAGGACAATTTCAGTTCATTGTCAACAAAGCATGGCCCAAAGAATTATGTATTGTGAGTCAATTACCTGTTATAAAATGTTCACTGCACATGTAAACATATTTTGATGAAGGAATCCAGTCTGAACCATCAGCGTTCTGGCGACTGCAGGCCCTTATCCACCGAGACCGTCTCTCTGGATGTTTTTCTCCATTTGGGAACTGATAGAACGATAGCTTTTTATCCAGTTGTAAATGATGATTTGTACAACCACCTGCACTACAGATTTTTGGCATGTTTTATCAAAATTGTAAGAAATATGCTAGTGACTTGGGTTTTATTTACACTATTTGCTTATTCAAAATGGCGTTTGTTTTCACCCGCGTGCTAGTTGCTATCACGTGACAAACGAAAGTACCCGGATGACCGGCGAACCCTATCCTAATGTTCGTGGAGAAGGAAGCTGATCTAGTTGTCATTTTCTTATGAAAGTTTGGGCATAACATAAACAATGGGTTATATATATGTCAAGGTAAATCACCTCAAGTCCCAACTTGTCAGATTGATATTTGCCAGTGATTAACAATAGAAAGGTGTTCTGTCATATGTGGCGATCTTCCTTGGTATATGGCAATTTTGTTGCTTCTGGACATCCATATTTATCCATTGTCATGTATAGACCCGTTGAACCTGACCTATCAGATAATGCCACTTATGTCCACCTTCTGAGATAATTCACCTTATTTGCATCATCTGCTGGTTCCTAGTCTGAAGGTTATCAGTTTTGGAAAAACAGGTAACCAGACCCCCCTGACCTTGAAAGGTCAGGGGGGTCTGGTTACCTGTTTTTCCAATATTGACAATCTGCAAGCTGGCAGCCAGCAAATAATGCAAATATGGTGAGTAGAGGAGAATGGACATGGAAAACCCTGCCTTATGATGTTACCATTAGGGTCTTCTATAATCCTGCTTTGATGATAAGGGCATTGGATGCTTTTAAGTTTGCAAACTGATAGGCTACACAAGATGTACATTTCATTTCATAGCCAAGATAAAGCTTTGGACTGGTTGTCTGTAAGGTGCAGACACATTTTCTCATGACATGGTCTACTGTCATTGTATATCCTCTCTTACATCTGAAAGTAAATAGCCATTGTTTGTGTATTTCCATGTAGATTTTGGGTGAGGACTGGACAGGGGAACAAAAGTATTTCTGTCTGAAATTTAGAATTATAATTTTCTCATCTCAAATGTGAGTGAGTGAGTTTTAGTTTTACGTCCCACCAACAGCTAAGGTCATACGGAGACGGGACCTCGGTTTAAAGACTCATCCGAAAGTCTGGAGAAGCCCGGGATCGATCCTGCGATCCCTGGTTTACAAGGCGAGTAGCGTAACCACTGCACCACGTACAGTACAAGTCGCGCAGAAAAGCCGATTTTCTTTTTCACTCCGAATGTAATTTTCAATGTACTCCAAACCACTCTGCATATTTTCATCAAAACACTCGGAATGAGGACACAAACCACTCCCAAACACTCCGCGAAATATCGAGTATACTCGGAGTTTTACAAACGACTATACAGGTAATGTTTGGTCAATAATGCCCCGGGCTAATATTCCGAATGTCGGTAGAAATACTCCGAGTGGTTCAAGTTTACATTTATTCATATTGGTCTTAAATTAATTGTTATTATTATTTTATTATTATTATTATTATTGTTACTGACAATTTTTAATTATGTCGTTTTTCCTTCCCCTATCAAAATTTCACCTTGCTAACATGCCTCGCCAACTTTCACGCAGCCTAACATGTATCATATGACCCCATCTTTTTTCATGCCGGTTGGATTTTTAATTTGCACGTGCAACTAATATACCCCAGCATGGAAACGGGACCGTTACGGTAAAATGCCTCACTTGTAATAAACAGGCATATAATGAGTACATCACGAAAACACACCTATATCATTATGACACCCTTGAACCCCACTTTTATATAGTAAAACTGGGGTTTCCGGGGGGCACCTTATTTTTCTTATTTCTGCTCAAAATATAGAGTGTGGGCACTCGTTAGAACCGCCTCATCGGCTCGAAAATACAGATTGTGGGTACTCGTTAGAACCGCCTCGATGAGGCGGTTCTAACGAGTGCCCACATTCTATATTTTGAGCAGAAATAAGAAAATTTTCACAATTTTTCATCTTAGTGAATGACCACCTTTAAAATATAATTACTTCATTTGCAAGAATAAGTTACTGTAATGATTAATCTCTGACTTTTATTACCAATTGAAATCTGTTAAGGTAATTAAATCAAGATTTAATGGTTTAAGTGAAGCCTTCTGGCAGCGGCCATATTTTCCCCAAGGTAATCCAAATGTATCCCAGGGTCCAAGGTGTTTGCTCAATTCCTGACCTCAAGGAGACCATTGAAGCTCTATGTCTCTCTATGTAGCTACTAAAGGAGAAGTAATTAGGCTCTCTAATCAGGTTGCATTCTCAAAAATCCTTAAATAGGCTGTCAGTTCAGGATCTTACATACTGGTCCCATTATGTTTTTGGATGAAAATAAAGACTTTGAAGACAGTTTTGCCTGAGTTTGGTGCCATTGGTTTCATTGGGGGGCATTCATCTCAATGTCGGGTAATAATCCCACAAAATTCAAAGCAGCATCTCCAAAATGCCCTAAATAGTGGTGATGGGAATGTTAAACATCAGTTCAAACAAACAAAATGTGTTCTTTCCTACAAAACAATTGTTTTCTGTAATCCTTGTCTGATCTACAGTAAATCACGTTGTACACCTGTACACTGTTTGCATAAAATCCAGGACTTTATCCAAAAATGAAAACATAAATTATGGGTACTCAAAGGAATCACCTCATTGAGTACCCACAATCTATGCTTTAATCTGGATTAACCCATTTAGTACCAGAAACCCCAAAAGAGGTACCCTGACAAACAGTGCAGGCCCAGATCAGACGCCGCAGCACACGGCATCTGATCAGGGCTTACACTGTTTGCAAAATGTTCAGCCATTTTCCTAATAAATTTTGAGGAAAACAACCTGACAGCCGTTAATTTTGGTATATATATTCAAGGAGGAAGATTCCATTTTGTACAAAAAAGGTTAAGAAAAATATCACAAAAGACCAAATGTCTTGATGTTAAGATTCTCTGTTCCAAGATTATGAATCCATTTTTTTTTACATAACTCTCTATTTTTCTAAGGGTCAGGGATAGAAAAACAGTTAATTCCTTGTCCAGTATTTGCCCTTACAAGAAGGCATTTTTATTATTTTAAAGTTCACTTTCTCCTCTAAAATCCTCAGCTGCTAAAGATAGCTGTTGGAACATGGACTGAACAGTCTCCTTGAGATCACTGCAGGAGATATAATCTGTATAAATGTCTGACACCCTATAAACAACTTTAATGAGCCATCACAGTTAATTAGAGCAACAGTTTAGGATGGGAATATGATTTTATCATTCCTCAATGGTGTTATTGTAAAATGGATCTGAGAAAAAAAAATGGTGGTCATTCACTTTAAATATTCATTTTTTCGGCGATAAAGGTGGCAATGTATTTGTATAGGCGTGTTTGCGTAATGATAAGGTACTTGTGATATGTTCCCAAATGCAATATATTTATTTATATAATTTTTCTTTTTTTGTCGCGCCTGCTATTAGCATGGCGCGATATAGGCGCCCGGTTTTCCGTCCGTTCGTCCGTTCGTCCGTTTGTCCGTTCGTCCGTTTGTCCGTTCGTCCGTTCGTCCGTCCGTTTGTCAAGGCGTCAACATTTGCGACCACCCTAGCGTTCACCCTGAGGTTCAAGTTTATTTCTCAAGAACTATAAGAGCTTCATTAATGATACTTGATACAAACTTGTATCTGGGGATGACAACTTACATGCAAGCATCCATACTTGACCTTGACCTACATTTCATGGTTCACTGACTTTGTAAAATATTGCGACCACCCTAGCGTTTACCCTGAGGTTCAAGTTTATTTCTCAAGAGCTATAAGAGCTTCATTAATGATACTTGGTACAAACTTGTATCAGGGTATGGTAACTTAAATGCAAGCATCCATATTTGACATTGACCTATATTTCATGGTTCACTGACTTTGTAAAATATTGTGACCACGCTAGCGTTCACCCTAATGGTTAAGTTTATTTCTCAAGAACTATAGGAGCTACATTGATGATACTTGGTACAAGCTTGCATTTAAGAATGGAAACTTTTGTGCAAGCATCTATGTTTGACCTTGACCTACATATCATGGTTGGGTGACTTTGCGCCCCCACAGGCGCGACATAGCCTTCGGCGGAATTCTTGTTTTCGGTTTGATGTTCTGTTGAAGAATTCACTTCTTTCGACCAGATCGTTGTTAATGGCAGGTGGAATCCAAACTTCAAGGAGAGGAAGGGAAAAAGGAAAACATCCGATTCAGCATGCACAGCATCCGTAGCCTAGCACGTGTCCGTCAGGTGAACCGGTCCGTGAGATGAACAAATCATATAAAGCAGTGGGTTAACGAGGATTGGGGATATTCATTAATTCTCTTATTTTTAGACAGAAGCTTACATTTACAGATTTATGGATTGTAAGGATCTGCTAATTGTGGCTGTTCTTACGAGCACAAGTAGTTTACATTTGAACTAGATTTGTAAGAACATTACGGAAGCACGCCTATTCAAATATATTGGATAATTTTACCACTAAAAATTGAATTTTTTCTGTGTAAAAAAATGTGATATTTTTTTTATTTCTGTTCAAAATATGGATTGTGGATACACATTGATACCGCCTGATCGAGGCGGTTCTAAAGAGTACCACTGGTTATGTTATAGAGCGGAACAAAGAAAATAACGTTTACTCCTGTAAACCCCAGTTTTACTATATAAAAGTGGGGTTAAAGGGGGTCAGAATTATTTAGGCGTGTTTTTGCGATGATACCGAACTCCAAAAAAAAAAAAAAAAAAAACCTGCAAGAGCAATGATTTAGTCTCTCACCGCTGTTGAGCCTCACTCGGGCATGTAGACAAACAACGGCTGTCAGGTTTTATCTGGGTACTCCAGTTTTCGCCCATCTCAGATTAGCATTTTGATAGAAATAAATGAAATAATCTTTAGAGGGCCGCGAAACACTCCCACCCCTTAGCTCACAGTCTTGTTATCGTCAATACACGTTATAATATGAGAAATGACGCTATTATATCTTATTTATGGTCCGTCATTCTATGTGATTTGTTGAGTAATAAATCACAGTTTGGAGGCATTTGTAAAGTAGACCAAATCACGATTGGTGTATCTACTTTAAAGTGACTGGCCACTTGAATTGTGATTTCTTTTGCAATGATTCACAAACTGGAGCTGATCTATTTCGATTTAACAACTTTGTTAAAAGGAATCCCAGCAAATTAAGTGATTCAGGAGGATGCGGATTCTATACCTGCCAGCAGTCGGCAGCTTTCTATCGTGGAAATCGATCATTACAACTTTTCTACCGTCATTCTCTCCATTTCGCTGGCGGTCCCCGCCCATCGGGGCTTAAAGAAATGGATGGGCTGCTCAGGCTTCCACGCAGAGCTGAAACCGACCGCACACGAGTACTGGTTAACTGCTTAGAGGATCTAAGATGTCATTTCATCTCAATGTCGGGTAAAAGTCCCACAAAATTGGAAGCAAAGTCTCCAAACTGACCTATACAGTGTTAACGGGGACGTAAACCGCAAATCAAACAAACAATTCCATTACGCTGCGTCAAGGGCACTTGTCAGTTTCTGGTGAAAGAATATGCGCACTGCAGCCTATTAGTTAAACGCTTACGTAGCCTATAGGCCTGCACAGGAAGTGTTGACATCCAACACAAGAATTCCGCCGAAGGCTATGCCGCGCCTGTGGGGGTAAACGCTAGAGTGGTCGCAATATTTTACAAAGTCAGTGAGCCATAAAATGTAGGTCAAGCCAAATATGGATGCTTGCATTTAACTTGCTACCCCAAGATACAAGTTTGTACCAAATATTATTAATGAAGCTCTTATAGTTCTTGAGAAATAAACTTGACCATTAGGGTGAACGCTAGGGTGGTCGCAATATTTTACAAAGTCAGTGAACCATAAAATGTAGGTCAAGGTCAAATATGGATGCTTGCATTTAAGTTGCCATCCCCAGATACAAGTTTGAACCAAGTATCATTAATGAAGCTCTTATAGTTCTTGAGAAATATACTTGACCATTAGGGTGTACGCTAGGGTGGTCGCAATATTTTACAAAGTCAGTGAGCCATAAAATGTAGGTCAAGGTCAAATATGGATGCTTGCATTTAAGTTGCCATCCCCAGATACAAGTTTGAACCAAGTATCATTAATGAAGCTCTTATAGTTCTTGGGAAATATACTTGACCATTAGGGTGAACGCTAGGGTGGTCGCAAATGTTGACGCCTCTACAAACGGACGAACGAACGGAAAACCGGGCGCCTATATCGCGCCATGCTAATAGCAGGCGCGACAAAAATAACCTAAAATAGTATTGAATGGACCATCAAACTCTACTGAATACAAACAAACATACAAGGAGTGACGTTCTACACCTGCGGCTGTTCGGTCACGCTCTTCTTCGCTGAGAAAACACTCCATTTCCATTGACGTTATGGGCGTCATTTTTTAACTGATCAGTTTACCCATCAGCACTATTCCTGGGCAGTCTTTTACCGTAACGGTTAACCAGTACAGTGCGCATTCTTTCGCCAGAAAATGAACACTGCCCTTCTTGGTTACTGCGGAAAGGAGAGAAAGGCCAGAACAAATCCATTATCAATCCCCACAATAGAATGTTGCCAACCCCGGCAGGTATCGGGCCCGCGTTCTCCTGATCCCCAGTCAGACGCGCATCCGAATGAGATACCGAGGCTGGCAATGGGCGTGCTGTGCTAGAATAAAATGATTATAGAAGAAATTGTGTTTGTTGGTTTTGAACATTCTAGGATGAGCAACCAAGCAATTAAAATTATATGACCGCAAAGCCACACGGCGTTGCAACATTACTCGCTGTAGGTCTGACAAAGGCCTGCTGTTGCACGCTAGCTGGAATAGCCATTCGTGCAGACTGGTGCCGAACGGGCTGTACGTGTATAAGCCTTCCCACGAAGGGTGAAGCTGTGTTGACGAGACCTAAAGATTTTTATATGAATCGGTATCAAGATTTGTAGTTAGGGATTTGGATGATGACCTAAACAGTGTTGACTGTGCTGTTACTGGATAATCATATCTCAAGTTTTTGTAATAATGACCAAAATAACTTAAAGCAGTATTGAGTGGATCGTAAAACAAATAGCTGATTTATTTGAAAGAGAAAACAATTCGAATATACTTCACACTTTAATAGAACATGTAAGCATGATATGGATACAAAATTCCAAGTTTAAACTCGTGACCTTCAAATGTGACCTTGACCTTGAGTCGGCATGGTTCAGTTATGGGTTCTGCACATAAGCTCACTGAGGGGGATAATTGACCAAAGTTTAATAAGAATCCTTGAAGGGGTAAAGGAGATATGGAACGGACACAAAATTCAAATTTTTCAAACTCTTGACCTTCAGCTGTGACCTTGATCTTGAGCCGGCATGGTTCATTTATGGGTTCTGCACATGAGCTCACTGGAAAAAAATATTTGACCAAAGTTTAATGAAAATCCTTCCAAGGGTGAAGGAGATATGGAATGGACACAAAATACCAAGTTTCAGACTCGTGACCTTCAACTGTGACCTTGACCTTGAGTCGGCATGGTTCATTTATGGGTTCTGCACTTCAGCTCATTGAGACTAATACTTAACCAAAGTTTAATGAAAATCTATCAAAGGGTAAAGGAGATATGAGGCGGACAAGAAAGTGATACGGACAGACAGACGGGCGGACAGACAAAGACATTCCCCCTCCGCGGCGGGGAATTAAAATTGTTGATGTCAACGTGACTAGCAAATCCTGGTATTGATAGCCACGCTATTCTTATCGCTGTGAGGCCCGAGTGTTGCCCAAATGTGTTGATTATCTCTAGAATCTGGACTGGAATCCTGTTGTCGGGTTTGAAGACCCAGATCAGACGCCGCATGAAATCGGAAGTAAAGAAATTTAAAATAATAATGATTTGCCACTATTAAATACCTTTATCTGTAGTCTGTTAACGGACCACTTAACATATAATATGTCACTGAGGAATAGATAATAATAGCCGGTGTATAGTTACGTTACTCGCCTCATAAACCAGGGATTGTCGGATCAATCCCGGGCCTCTCCAGACTTTCCGATGAGTCTTTTAACCGAGGACCCGGCTCTGTATGACATGACATTAGCTGTTGGTGGGACGAAAAACTAAAACAGACACATTTGTGAGTGAGTGTGTGTGTTTTACGTCCCCTCGGGACCTCGGTTTAAAGACTCATCCGAAAGTCTGGAGAATCCCGGGATCGATCATGCGATCTCTGGTTTACAAGGCGAGTAGCGTAACCACTACACCACAGAGGCTTCTCAGACACATTTGTAGACCGCATTCTTATAAGACACATTTGTAGACCGCATTCTTATACATTTTGCATGTACTTGAGCCGGCGCACGACAAAGACTTTTTTTCAACTACAGAAGTAGCAGGTCGCATGTGCATCTAGACAACAAGCCCAGTCTTTGCTCGTTACTCTTTGAACAGCCCACATAGTAGGCTTATACAAACAGCAAAGGCTCTGATCAGACTGCACGGAAGCGCAGGCTGATCTGAGTCTTCAATGGTTACACGTCTTATCGAATTACGGGTTCCCCAGTCTATGCATCCACTTTGGTCAAAGTCTTCACGTGTTGCTCTTTGAATAGCTCAGAGGTCAGGATGCTCACAGGAACTGCAAATGCTCTGATCAGTCTGCACAGATCAATTCTCAAACGAGGGATTGTGTTTCCTGTAAGTGCCTTTTCACACGCAATAACTGCGCGCGTGCTCACTATTATGACGTAGTGTGGTAAAAGTGCACGTGCATACATGGCGAACTGTGGTAAATCGTGGGAAATTGGTTGTTCACGAGAAGCGGAGAAATAAGGAAAACAGCATTATAATAAGATGGTTTAATTGAGGCATTGATGATTGTCTGAGTGTAGGCTAGGAAAATGGCCCTGGATGGGAGCTCAGACATTCGTCCGTTAATCCCTTTTATGCCTAACTCTAAACAATGCAGACTCTAATCAGAGGCCCTTTATTTAGCGTCTGATCAGGTTCTACCCTGTTTGCCATTTCCAGACCAGATCGATTCTACAGGTAAACCTTTACACACTACTCTGGCCTCACTGATACGAACAGCGCGGCTATAATAAACCGTTACCTGGGTTTCATACAAATTAGTGGCAATCATTTAGAATTAGTATCGTAAAGCTACTGCACTTCGTAACTTTTGGTCGATTGTCAATCTACCGAAAACTTCTGTGGTGCTTTTTAATAATAAAAACCTTTTTCCGAGATGGGATGCTACTCTTGAAAGAAAGAATTTGCTCCCGAAAGGCAAGTATTTTTTTTACTTTACGCACATGCGTAATATGTCTGATGAGCCTTTCGCCTATGAATACACTGGAAGTCGCTGGAATAACACACGCACCCACCTTTCATGGACGGTTTTTCCAGGTTGGCGTGCGGATCCATGCAGTCTGATCAATATTCAGCCATCACAAGTGGCCGCAGTTCTACCAATGGCGAAATGATACACTTACCTTCGACAGTGCATGTTATTCTGGGTCTTTGTTTTGTTTGTTAGTTTGATTGAGGTTTAACGTCCCCGTCAATACTATAAAGGTCATTTTGGAGACGTCGCTACCAATTTTGTGGGATTTTTTGGCTTTTACCCGACAATGAGATGAAATGACATCTCAAGTCCTGTTGCCCAATGAAACGAATAGGGTTTATATGCATGGACGGGCCGGCTCCCATCGCTTTGCATGGGCAGGCTTAGATCCTCTAAGTAGTTTACCAGTACTCGTGTGCGGGTCGGTTTCAGCTCTGCGTGGAAGCATCATGCAGCCCATATATTTCTTCAAGCCCCGATGGGCGGGGGCCGTCTGGGTCTTTGTAGTAGCACGGGTTTTATGTCGAGCGCTAACTAATGTACGATCTCAGTGGTTTGTTTTATAATATGCCGAACATGAGGCCGGCTGCGACATTTGTTTGTTTGTTTGAGGTTTAACGTCCCCATCAACACTGTAAAGGTCATTTTGGAGACGTTGCTTCCAATTTTGTGGGACTTTTACCCGACATTGAGATGAAATGACATCTCAAGCCCTGTCGCCCAATGAAACCAATAGGGTTTATTAGCATGGACGTTCCGCCTCGCACCGCGGTTCCTGGACAGGCTTAGATCCTCTAAGCGGTTTACCAGTACTAGTGTGCTGGCCGGATTCAGCTCTGCGTGGAAGCATCATGCAGCCCATATATTTCTTCAAGCCCCGATGGGCGGGGGCCGTCTGGGTCTTTGTAGTAGCACGGGTTTTATGTCGAGCGCTAACTAATGTACGGTCTCAGTGGTTTGTTTTATAATATGCCGAACATGAGGCCGGCTGCGACATTTATTTTCAATTAAAGGGTATACGATTCCTTGGTCGAGTGTACTGATTAAAATAGGGGTGTGTTGTTGATTTTAATATACCGTTTTTTTTTTTTTGAAGATAAAAAAACATGGGTATATTATTTTCGTCATTGTTGTTCGTCCGTCCGTCACAAGTGGCCGCAGTTCTGTCCAAGGTGAAATGAGCGAAAACACTTACCTTTGACAGTGCATGTTATTCTGGGTCTTTGTTCATGTCGAGCGCTAATTAATGTACGATCTCAATGGTTTGCTTTAAAACATGCTGAACATGAGACCGACGGCCAAAACCAGGCACCTCCGGCTACGACATTTTATTTTCAGCTAAAGGGTATACGATTCATTGGGTGTGGCCACAGGTTATTTTTTTTTTTGGGGGGGGGGGGGGTATATTATTTTCGTCACTGGTGTTCGTCCGTCCGTCCGTCCTTCCTTCCAACTGTCACAAACCTTGTGAATGCAACTACTTTTTTATTCATCACGCAAACATGCCTATAAAGTTTTGACCCCCTTCAACCCCACTTTTATATAGCGTAGCTGGGGTTTACAGGGGTTAATCTTTATGTTCTTATATAGATTGTGGGTACCCGTTACAACCGCCTCGCCGAGGTTGTGCTAACGAGTACCCACAATCTATGTTTTGAGCAGAAATATGAAAATTATCAGGATTTTTATCTGAAAAATTCCATTTTTGATGGTAAAATTTTACCGATGTATTTCAATGGGCGTGTTTTCGTAATGTCTTAGCCTGTGGTGACCAAAGCCTATGGTGACCAAACTTGGACTGTAAAACTTGCACGAACTGCAAAGCCTCGGGACTTGTAGACCGGAAAAAACCTGCACGCTCATATTTCAAACGCCTCGGCGAGTCGATAAAGTTAGCCGTGTAGTGAGAAAGAGTCTGACTGATCAGTGTTTGTAAAGGTCAGACCCAGTACCTAGCGCCGGCCAAAACCTGCACGCTCCTTTTGAAACGCCTCGGTGAGGTGATAAAGATAGCTGTGTAGCGAGAAACACTGATCAGTCTATGAAAACCTCATCAGGTATACGGATAAGGAACTGAACTGTTTACGCAAATAACAAAAATTATGTATGTTTTGTTTGTTTGTTTGATGTGAGGGTTAACATCCCCGTCAACACTGTATAGGTTATTTTGGAGATGTTGCTTCCAATTTTGTGGGACTTTTACCCGACTTCGAGATGAAATGACATCTCAAGCCCTGGCGCCCAATGAAACCATTAGGGTTTATAATCATGGACGGTCCTACTCGCACTGCTTTGCCTGGGCAGGCTTAGATCCTCTAAGCGGTTTACCAGTACCCGTGTGCGGTCGGATACAGCTCTGCGTGGAAGCATCATGCAGCCCATTTATTTCTTCAGCCCCGATGGGCGAGGGCCAAGAGGTTGTGGTGTATATAGATATCTAGAGCTTTGGGAACAATTCGCTATGTGCTCAAGAGCGATTTCCATTTGGCAAGTACTCGTGTGCGGTCGGTTTCAGCTCTGCGTAGCCCATTTATTTCTTCAAGCCCCGATCGGCGGGGCGTAATTATGTATGCTAAAGTCATGACTGATCATTCTTGTGAACGTCACTTTAACCCATCAGACCCAGTGCTTGCACGACCTGCAAAACCTCAAGATTAACCTGCAAATCCTGCCTAACCAGTGTAGATCAGCCTTTCCGTATGCGCAGTTTGATTAGCATTTCCGTTTTGTAGGCATCTGATCATGATCTACACGTTTCAAAAAAAAAAAAAAAAAAAAAAAAAAACACGCACACACACAGTTATATAAATTACAAGTTATGCTATATATATAAATGTCATTTTTGTTATTATAAATAATGGAATCGCCTCGTTAAACACGAAGCAAAGTTCGAGCGAGCGCCAGCCAAATACAATAAGATTCGCATGACCGGTAAAGACTCAGATTGGAGCCTGACTAGAGTTGATTAGCCTGCACAACCGCGAGGTCTGATCAGAGACAATCGTCGGGCATTCAGATTGGGATCTGAACTGTTTACGCAAATGGATACGTTCACATGTATCGCTACGACGAACAAACACTACAAAAAATGGAATCGCCTCGCTAACTGTAGTTTGAGCCAGCGCATGGAAGTAAGTCCTGAACGAGCAGTAAAGACCTCACAGCCTGTGCACCCGCTCAGCCTCATCTGGACCAGCCTTCGCATTCGCGCAGTCTCATCTGCAGCATCTGAGGAATCAAAGGAGGGAAGTGAAAATATGCTAAGTTCTGCACCGGAAGGTGAAGTGGATTTTCTCCGGGTAAGCCGAGTTTCGTCCACATTTAATTAACGATCACCATATTGAAAGAGCCATATTACCACACTACACCTACCAAAAAAGATGGGTCAATTTAGGAGTGTTTACGAGATGCAATCTTGCATTTTCTAAACTCTGTCTGTCTGTCCGTTGGTCTATCTTGCCTGTCTGCGCCTATCTGTTTGTCTGTCGGTCGGTCGACCAAGGTCCAAGACGGGTGTCCGAATTTTGATCGAAAGGCAAAAAAACATGGAAACTTCAAAACATCTAATGCGACATCACATAGAAACATAAAAACAACACGCAACCAAACATCGGAAGACAAAACATCTTGAATGTCACACAAACACACACACACGCACACACACACACAAAGACAAAACATCGAAAATAAATCGTCTTTTTTGTATACAGAAAACGGACCGGGAAAACACACGAGCATACAAAAGATAAATTCTTCAACACTGATACAAGGCGCCATTCAACCGTGTTTGTTTTAAACCTTTTCTCTTTTTCATTTCCAATAACTTTCATTATTAGTTCTTTCTTTTTTTCTTCTTTTTTTTTTCATAAATAATTATCAGTTGTACACACAGGTAATAATCAAATACACTCCGCATAACTTTAGCATGCATTTCGCGGCAAAGATAGCCTACGGCAAAGAGGTAAAGCTTCCGAAACACTCGGAATATGCTCCGCGAATCGCGAACGACGACGGTTCGCGGAGTATTTGCGAGTAAAACACTCCGAATAATTTTCAGATTCGGAATGTTTTAGAGGGCCAAAAGAATCATGCGAAATGAAGAAATTCGGAATAAAGAGTCTTTCGGCTTTTCTGCGCGACCTGTACTGTAGGCTTCTCATCTCAAATGTAATAACTA
Organism: Lucinisca nassula; assembly: GCA_963580285.1. Classification (NCBI taxonomy): domain Eukaryota; kingdom Metazoa; phylum Mollusca; class Bivalvia; order Lucinida; family Lucinidae; genus Lucinisca; species Lucinisca nassula. The sequence continues at coordinate 3,889,904 of OY757023.1, read as the reverse complement.
TAGGAGCATTTTTCGTGACGTACTTCCGGTTCTAAAAATAGAATGGGATGAGTGCTGGCAGTCATCTGTTGTATTGCTTCAAAGGCAGTGGAGCAGATAAAGTGTTAATTACAGCGTGAAACAGTGGAATTCTTTTAAACTTTTGGCGAATTCTAATGTAAGATAATGGGAGAATCACCGATACGCTGCCAGATGTGAAATTTCGCATTACGGAAACGATATATTGTACATACGACCCAACAGGGTCCCCCCTCTCTCTCCCTCTCTCTCTTAGCGCACCAACAATTAGCGAGCGCAGGTAAATGTAAATTACAGTTTGCCGTTAAAAAACGCCACGTCAACAGACATGTAGCGTGCCAACAACGTCATGTCTACATCAAACCAACATCAAAGTAATGCATGAATTTGACTTTGCAACGTCGATGAAACATCAGAATTTTGCATTGGCGATGACACGGCATTGCTTAATAAAATGTAATTTGCCCAGTGCTCGGACCCATCAAGACTCAGTGGGATTTGGACATTAAATTCAAAACAAACGTAGAACATCCTTTCATTGCATGGGAACGAAACAGTCCTTAGCAAGGGCAAGATTTTACAATAAAATCTGGCAGATTTGCAGATCGGTTCAATCTGCCGATGGCCTACATGAACCATTTTGGTACCGGCAACCCCAAAAGGGGTAAGTGGCAAACAGTGCAGGCCCAGATCAGACGCCACAGAATGCGGCGTCTGATCAGGGCCTACACTGTTTGCAAAACGTTTGGCCATTTCCGAAATAGATTTTGAAGAAAACTCGACCTTACACCCCTAAATTTTGAAATGGACTCCTGCTATATATAAGGAGGAAGATTCCATTTGGTACCAAAAGGGTTAAGGCTTCTTGGATACAGGGATTAGTCAAACCTCTCTTTCATCTCAACGGTCATGTGATATTGAAGTGAGCTGGTGTGGGTGTCGACGACATGAACCAACGTTGACTCGACGTTCCTTCGTCAGTCCACCCATTAGTTTATTTCGACTGTCAGTATGTTTATGTGTCTGTCTAAATGTCTGTCCGTTTGTCTGTTAGTCAGTCAATTTGTTTGCCTGTTAGTTAGTCTGTCTAGTTGTTTGTTCATATCACTCAAATGTAATGTAAGGAGATGATATTTATAAGCCTCATCGTGTTTGTCAGTCAGTTCTGTTGTATTTAATTGTACATGATGTTTGCTAGAAATAAAATATTGTTTAAACCAAAATAAACTCTCGTCAATCGATCAACAGATAGAGAGAGAGAGATAGATAGATCTAAGTTCTGTCCGTATGTGAAAGCTATACTTGGATGGTGAATAAAATGAAAAGTTATGTAAAAACTTATCTGTAGGTAAGATTTCGTGAATTACGGTATCTCAAACCGTTGTTGACATGGGTCATTCACGAAGAGATTTTTGTCAATTAAAAACGGATTTAGGATAAATGAATTTCGGAAATATAAGCAAACTATCATTCTTTATTTCTTGAGGCATTATTTCAATGTACACGAGTACATTTTCTCTCAAAATGTCTGACAAGTGTTAGCATTTTAAGTTCTGCCAATACATTTGAATAGCGGTGGCCATTTCAATTGAAGGCCAGTGCTTTGCGCATGCACAAGAATGACGTCATAAACGGAATTCCTAAAACCTCCTATATGAAGTGAGCGTGGTAGCTCAGTGGTTAGTGCACTTGCCTCTGATGCTAGAGGTCCTTGGTTCCATTCTCAGCCGCAGTAATAAAATTCAGGGTTCAAACATGCTCCATTTGCATCTTTTGCCTCAAAGTGCAGCATCCTTCAGATTGGGATGTTAACTGGAAAATTGCAAAGAAAGTTGAACCACTATCCTCTAAATGCATTTTAAAAAAAAATAGGAACCGGCTGCTGACAACCGGTTGTCACAAGTACCCACAACCTATGTTGATAACGAAATAAGTGCCTTGTAAGCACATGTTTTCTCTGTACATGAATAAATTTGGATTTACAGTGGTGTTTTTTACACAGACTTGTTTAGGACAAATTGGGTCATGTACCAGGAATATTTTTGGCCCAAAATAATGATGGACCAAGGGGCCATCTCCCATTCATTTACATGGAAAAATCAAGATTTTGATGGGCCCAAGAATCCATAAAGCTCACCTTACAGCAAAATGATCATCAAATTTGAATAGCTTATATATGTGGCCCAAACAAAAATTAAATCAGATTCAGTCTATAGCTAATAGTTTTCTTATAAAAATGGCTCCGGGGCCCATCCCAGAAATATCCCTGTGTACATATGGAGTCATAGTGTCATACAATAATGATCCAAAGTTTTGGGACTTATGTGCCTAAGCAAACAGTGAAGACCCAGATCAGACTGCTCCTGAAGGAGCAGTCTGATCAGGGTCTACACTCTTTGCCATTCTGCCTGCTTTTTTGCATACCTGTGATAATGTTCTGAAGTGTAAGGGGGAGAGGGAGATGTAAAGAATATGTAGGGAAATTCTCAGTTAGTATGAGGGAACTCCACGGCCCCCGCCCATAGGGGCTTGAAGAAATAAATGGGCTGCATGATGCTGCCACGCAGAGCTGAATCCGGCCCGCACACTAGTACTGGTAAACCGCTTAGAGGATCTAAACCTGTCCAGGAACAGCAGTACGAGGCGGACCTCCCATGCTAATAAACCCTATTGGTTTCATTGGGCGACAGGGCTTGAGATGTCATTTCATCTCAATGTCGGGTAAAAGTCCCACAAAATTGGAAGCAACGTCTCCAAAATGACCTTTACAGTGTTGACGGGGACGTTAAACCTCAAATCAAACAATGAGGGAACTCCAAAATTTTACTAAATCTTAGCATAAATTAGGCAAAAATTAGCATCGAAATGTGGGAGTCTCCCTCCTGATGAGGGAGGTATCACAGGTTTGTATTTGCACTCCTTGTTGAATAAAAAAAAAAAAAAAAAAATTGTCCAAATTTCGGAGAAATACTGCAAGTCTTCAAAGTTAATAAGTAATATTCTTCTTTATTTTTTTACTTCTTTTTTTCTCTCTGATAGCAACTTGTTTTAACTTGGTCTGAGACAAGATTAAAGTTAAACAAGGTTTCATATGTGATAAAAACACACAGGAAGGTTGGTCATTGGCCAATATGACATCAATGTCTAGGAGCTAGACTAGTCTTCATTGTGTCCGTATTTTTGGACGGGTTTTTAAAAAAAATCCGTCCTTTAAAATAGCAATGTCCGGGCAGGCGGGCGTCGTCCCAGGTTTACCTTTTGGTTAACCTTTTTTTCAAAGTGATATTTTTCATCTATTCTGTAGCAGATTGTTTAATATCAAGACTGATGCATAAGTGGAGGTACCGCTTTCATGTATTATCCATAAATGGCGCAAAAGACTAAAATTTTGGCGGAAATTGTCATTTTTCAAACTTGTGTTTTTCAGGTTTACCTTTTGGTTAACCTTTTTTCAAATGCCAGTGTAGTGGATAGAGTGCTGGACTACGAATCCTATTGTTGACTATGAATCTGAGGGGCGTGAGTTCAAACCCCGGTGGAGACATTTTTTTTTTTCTTTTTTTTTTTGCTTTCTTTTTCATTCTTTTTGGACGGGTTTTTCAAGTAAAAATTCCGTCCTTTAGAATAGCGATGTCCGTGCGGGCGGCCGGGCGTCACGGTTTACCTTTTGGTTAACCTTTTTTCAAAAACCCGTCCATAATGCCTTTTGGCGTTTTTCTTGTTAGGATTTTTATGGTAATAATTTTCTTCTTAGGAGGGTATTGACTACCTGAAGTCCCAAGGAAAGGACACACTGTTGGAGATGCAAGGTCTAACAGAGGCTGAGGCCTCCTCATCCAAATCATCCGTGCCTCGAGACAGCACCATGCAAGCAACAGCAAAGGTAAGTCTGGCCTAACTTTTTAATTTGTTTGACATCCCCGTCAACACTGTAGAGGTTATTTTGGAGACGTTGCTTCCAATTTTGTGGGACTTTTACCCAGCATCGAGTTGAAATGACATCTCTAGCCCTGTCTCCCAATGAAACCAATAGGGTTTGTAAGCATGGACGGTCCGACCCGCACCGCTTTGCCTGGGCAGGCTTAGATTCTCTAAGTGGTGTTTACCAGTACTTGTGTGCAGTCGGTTTCAGCTCTGCGTGGAAGCATCATGCAACACATCTATTTCTTCAAGCCCCAATTTTTTAAGGGTGATGGAAACTGTCTACATACCTGGGTTCAGTTGTTCAAAGCAATTGTTAACTTAATGAGCTCGTTAGTGGTCAGATTGCTAACTGTTCTACTGTAAATATCCTAAGTATTGTGACAGATAGACCTAAGCAAACAGTGCAGACCCAGATCAGACTGCTCCTGAAGGAGCAGTCTGATCAGGGTCTTCACTGTTTGCTATTCTGCCTGCACCTTTTGTGCTCTTTGCAGGATCGTGAAACAAATTCTTAAAAATATTAGAAGACTTACAGTAACTCTTCAAGGTGTCCCAATTTTTAGGAGTTTTAACCCTTGTCCTGCTGAATATTCATATATGCCACACCCACTACCGATTATCAACCAATCGGATTATCTGTAGCAAATTATTATAACGAATTCACAATCTGAATGACAAACAATGTAGATCCTGATCAGATGGCTTCTTCAGAAGCCATCTGATCTGGATCTACATTGTTTCGAAGAAAAGGCATATCCGGGTCCAGCAGAAAAAGGGTTAAGGTAGCTTGTACAATATCTAATGATCTTATTTTGGTGCTTTTGATGAAAAATTTTCAGCAAAAATATTAGCATTTTTGCCGCCCCCACAACCCCATGACCCCCGTTCATCAGGGCTTGAAGAAATATATGGGCTGCACGATGCTTCCACGCAGAGCTGAATCTGGCCCGCACACTAGTACTGGCAAACCGCTTAGAGATCTAAGCCTGTCCTGGAACCGCGGTGCGAGGCGGACCGTCCATGCTAATAAACCCTATTGGTTTCATTGGGCGACAGGGCTTGAGATGTCATTTCATCTCAATAACGGGTAAAAGTCCCACAAAATTGGAAGCAACTTCTCCAAAATGACATTAACAGTGTTGACGGGGACGTTAAACCTCAAATTAAACAAACAATTAGCATTTTTGCCATTTTAAAGGATTAAAGTTTTAATGGTGTGTTAACAAGTGATGATGTTAGTTCTGAACAACTGGCCCCTGGTCCCAGACAGACACATACCTGTGAAACAACTTCTCAACAACATCGCTAGGGCTGGCTAATCGGAGCTGAAAAGATAATCGATTATCATTCCTGTCATTGCGATCGATAAGTAATCACTGAAGATTTGGTCATAATTTTCCCTATCTGGCTTTCTGTTTGAGCATGACTCCTACCACAGTCGAACTTCGATGGCTCGAACTCGCCGGGACCGCCGAAAAAAGTTCGAGCCATCGGTAGTTCGAGCCATTGGAGTCCAACTTGGCAAGATCCATCTTTGTGTACTATGATTTTTTATCATAGCTGCCGCGATTTTGGTGACTTCCGGTACATTTATCGGTCATAATTTAAGAGTGAATGATGAGCCGTATTTTTGGTCCGTATTATGATACTGATTAGCGCCTGCGTGACTTGATCGATAAAATTGGAATTGTCAAAAAGGTAATTAGTGCGAGCCATCGGTGGGATTTTACATAGAAAATGCACTCTAGGGACCAGGCTTAGAGTTCGAGGGTTCGAGCCATCGTGGTTCGAGCCAAGGGTGGCATGTTTAGTTAAAATGAATAGGGGTTTTGCCGGGACTGAAAAGTCAGTTCGACCCAAACGTGGTGTTCGAGCCTACCGAGTTCGACACATCGAAGTTCGACTGTATATGTTGTACTTTGCCATATGTATTTGAACAGACAGACATGCGCAAACAGTGTAGACCCAGATGTGACGCCTCAAAACGCGGCGTCTCATCTGGGTCTGCACTGTTTGCCACTCATACAGCTACTTTAGGAACAACTTTGGGTAGTAAATTGTACTTATAAATAATCAATTGCAAGCAAATCAGTAATGAAAATCATTTTTGTGGATTTTATCGATTGATTAATCGACTATCCGATTAATCATGCCAGCCTTAAACATCGCAACACATTTTTCAACATTTCAGTAATACACTCACAGGCATGACACAGCCTTCACAGGAATTCCGTTTCTTAGAAAAACAGTATGCAGTGCTTTTTATAGGCCAGTTTTACCAGAAAAACAACTTTCAAGATTGTCTGTTAGATTTCTGGTGAACTGAGCTGTTTGGACAAAAATGGTACCCTTAAGATGCCGAGAAAAGCTACATCTGAAAATTACGTCTGCTTATGTCTTCTGCTTAATCACTTTTTGCGAATTTAAAAATATTTTTGCATATTGGTAAACAGTTTGGACCCAGATCAGACTGCTCCTTGAGGAGCAGTCTGATCTAAGTCCACACTGTTTGCAGAAATGACTTTAAAAGTACCGACAGACGAAAAAGCAGACGACAATTGTCTTGATTGGCGTCTTATGGGTTAACCCGCTTTGTGCTGAATAGCATCTTCTACCTTGTGTACACGTATAGGAGGAGTCCATTTCTAAATGAAGGGGTCAAACAAACATGTAGGATAATACCTCTAGTGACTAAATAGTAAAAAAGAACAGCTTTTGCTACATGTAGTTCATCTTAGCAGGCCTTGTTTGTTTGTTTGAATTGAGGTTTAACATCCCAGTCTGATCACCCCTGCCCATAGGGGCTTGAAGAAATATATGGGCTGCATGATGCTTCCACGCAGTGCTGAATCCGGCCCGCACACTAGTACTGGTAAACCGCTTAGAGGATCTAAGCCTGTCCAGGAACCCTGGTGTGAGGCGCACCGTCCATACTGATATACCCTATAGGTTTCATTGGGCGACAGGGTTTGAGATGTCATTTCATCTCAATGTCAGGTAAAAGTCCCACAGAATTGGAAGCAACGTCTCCAAAATGACCTTTACAGTGTTGATGGGGATGTTTAACCTCAATTCAAACAAACAAACAAAACATCACAGTCAGCACTATATGGGTCATTTTGGAGATGGTGCTTTCAATTTTTGTGGGACTTTTACCCGACATCGAGATGAAATGACATCTCAAGCCCTGCCGCCCATTGGAACCAAAAGGCTTATATGCACTGGACGGTCTGACTCACATCACTTTGCCTGGGCAGGTTTAGTTCTTCTGAGCGATTTACCAGTACTCATGTGTTGTCGCCTTCAGCTCTTCGAGGAAGCATCGTGCAGCCCAATCTATTTCTCCAAGCCCCGATGGGCGGGGGAGGCCTTAGCAGGCCTGTTCAATATTGTGTCATATCTAGTTGCAAACAAGTTTTCTATTGTCTGGGCTTGTATTTTTACACAGGAAGCCGAGGATTATATTTTGGCTGGTTCCAAATTTGATCCAGATGCAACAACCCGCGGGCAGCAGAAGAAGATTGAAGAAGCAGCCGAAGAAAAAGCGGCAGCCGCTAAGAAGCCACGTATGGCTAAAGGCGTTACCATGGCAGCCACAGCTAAGGTGTGTATATGAAAGTCTGCTATAATTATGTACTTCACATGTCTGAGCCAATCAATCTATACTATTCACCAGTTTTGCATTATTCGCTGGCTCCCAGCTTAGACTTTGTCAATATTGGAAAAAACAGGTAACCAGACCCCCTGACCTTGAAAGGTCAGGGGGTTCTGGTTACCTGTTTTCACCAACACTGATAATCTTCAGACTAGCAACCAGCAAATAATGCAAATAAGGTCAATAGGTTAAACCTCATCCTGGGGAATACGACTAACCTATTCCTTTGCAAACAGAAGCCATCTGATCTGGGACGGGCCTCCGTGGCCCAGTAGATAAGAGTGCAGACTCTTAGGTCTCTCGCTGCTGTGTGTTAGAGCCTGGCTCGGGACACATGTGAGACTACAAAAATCTGATATGGGGTTCTGTTGCAGATGAGTGTTTCCAACCAAAGAGGCTACGCCGAGGTTCCGCTCAGCACGGTCATCCCTAGGGTTGGAAACTGCCATCTACAACAGAACACCATCTTGGATTCTTTTTTCTTGCACAATACCTCTGGTAAGTTTTGACAGCTCGCACATGTATATTGTTTACAAAATAAAAGTAGTGCGGAAGCAGTTCCGGCAGTTGAATAGAATTGAAGCGCAATAATGTTAGTTGCCTGGGTCGGAACACCAGGGTCAGAACATAAATTTCTATCCCAGGGTAAAATCACGGATTTCCTTGTCTGGTGTGCAAGAAACTGAGTTCTGCTGTGGAAGGTCAGGTGGTTTTTCTTCGGGTACACAGGTTTTCCACCCGCCTCTGATTAACCCTTATCTTGCCGAATATTCATTTAAGCCACACCCATTTCTGTCTATCAACCAATCAAATTACTTGATGTAATTTATTGCTACAAATTTGAAAAACTAAATACCAAACAGTGTAGATCCTGATCAGATGGCTTCTTCAGAAGCCATCTGATCTGGATCTACACTGTTTGCAAAGATAGGGGTTGTCGTGAACAGCAAGATAAGGGTTAATGATTGTCTCAATATGAGTTAAATAATCATGACAGGGCCGTAAAATAAGGAAAAATATCTGATAACAGGATCTACACTGTTTGTAATTGTTTATGTGAATACATTGTATCTGAATACATTATCAACTTAATAATCAAGTAGGCAAGTAATTTATCTAATTTTTTTTTAGTTGATAGTCGGGAATAGGTGCGGATAACTTTTAACATATCACAGTGTAAGGTACAATTTTTCTAGGGCCACACAAAGGCATTTCAAACCTCCAGAAATTCATTACTTGACTTGAGTATAATGTTAGCCATCTGAGGAACGGGCCTCCGTGGCCTAGTCGATAAGAGCGCTGACTCTTAATCATGAGGCCTCTCACCTCATTCTGGTTACATGTGAGATGTCAATTTCTGCAACGGAAGGTCAGGTGTTTTTTCTCCAGGTACTCCGGTCTTTGCCCACCTCTGATTAACGATCAGCTCAAACTGAGTGAAATAATCGTGAAAGGACCATAGAACCAAAACCATTTTTAGAAAGTCTATAAGTCCTCAAACGTTAAGAGGGTCCTCCCTCTTCATGCAGTCTCATGAGATTGCTGACACACTGCGACCCAGTCCTTGAAAGAATCATTAGCTTAACTCTTATCATGCTGTTCACGGCAGCCCCTATCTTTGGAAACAGTGTAGATCCAGATCAGATGGCTTCTTTAGAAGCCATCTGATCAGGATCTACACTGTTTGACATACAGTTTATGGATTTGTAAGAATAAATTACATCAAGTAATTTGATTGGTTGATAGACAGAAATGGGTGTGGCTTAAATGAATATTCAGCAAGATAAGGGTTAACAAGCTAGTTAGTGGTTCAAATGTTAATATGGTATTTTTGCTAAAAAATAGATGTGTAAAAGCTACATGTACTCACATTTTTTCAGCAAAAGTGTGAACATACTTGTCATGTTAAAGTTTTAATGATACACATAACAACAGATAAGGTTGGTGAGTGAGTGTTTGATTTTTACGTCCCATTAACAGCTAAGGTCATACGGAGATGGGACCCTTAACGTCTCATGCCAATGTCTGGAGAAGCCCGGATCGATCCTGCGATCCCTGGTTTACAAGGTGTGTAGCGTAACCTCTACACCACGGAGGCTTCTAGATAAGGTTTGTATTTCTGATGATTGAAGGATAGTTTTTGTCAGTTCTCCACATAAACCCATGTTGTAGGTACTCAATAGAACCGCCTCAGTGACGCGGTTCTAATGAATGCCCACAACATAGGTTTATATGGAGAAATAAGGAAAACTATCTTTCAGTTATCACAAAATACTTTGATACACTAACAAATATTAACCCTTATCTTGCTGTTTACGACAACCCCTATCTTTGCAAACAGTGTAGATCCAGATCAGATGGCTTCTAAAGAAGCCATCTGATCAGGATCTACACTTGTTTGCTATTCAATTTATGAATTTGTAGCAATGAATTGCATCAAGTAATTTGATTGGTTGATAGTCAGAAATGGATGTGGCTTAAATGAATATTCAGCAAGATAAGGGTTAAATTATTTATGGACAGAACTTGAAGCTCCTGTGGTTTTAGCAGTTTACTGTCTGCCCAACTAGACACCGTGGAAAGGAGGGGATGACCGTGGAGCAGTTTTCATGTTCAGTACCCACGGAATTTGTTGACTCAGTCGCCGGATCACCAGTCAGACTAGCAAGTGACTGATCTGCCAACAATGGCAGCAGTTTATGCAGATATTTTTGTTGTGTGAAACAACACTACTCCTTGTAGGCGGCACCCGCCCGTCAGGGCTTGAAGAAATAGATGGGCTGCATGATGCTTCCACGCAGAGCTGAAACCGATCCCCGCACAAGTACTGGTAAACCGCTTAGAGGATCTAAGCCTGCCCGGGCAAAGCGGTGCGAGTCGGCCTGTCCATGCTTACAAACCCTATTGGTTCTTTGGCCGTCAAGGCATGAGATGTCATCTCAAAGTCTGCTAAAAGTCCCAGAAAACTGGAAGCAGCGTCTCCAAAATGACCTTGATGGGGACGTTAAACCTCAAATCAAACAAACAAATACACCTTGCAGTATGTAACATTTTAACTTCTGGCTGCACCAAGGGGATAAAAAGTACCCATGGTAACCAGTATTTACAGCTTCAGGCCTCATATTTTTCAGGCATTTGCAGGATTTCAGGCCTTTAGAGCTTGATTTTTTTCTTGATTTCAGGCTTTAAGATTTTGATTTTTCTTCCGTTATTCTGTTATCCTGCTGAATAAATTAATTTAGCCACACCCATGTCAGACTTTCACCAATGAATTTACTTGATATAATGTATTTGTTCAGTTTACAAACTGCATTACAAACAGTGTAGACCCTGATCAGATGATCAACACTGTTAGCAAAGGTTTTGTTTGATTTGAGGTTTAACGTCCCCGTCAACACTGTAAAGGTCATTTTGGAGACGTTGCTTCCAATTTTGTGGGACTTTTACCCGACATGGAGATGAAATGACATCTCAAGCCCTGTCGCCCAATGAAACCAGTAGGGTTTATAAGCATGCCATGGACGGGCCGACTCGTACCGCTCTTTGCCGGACAGGCTTAGATTCTCTAAGTGGTTTACTAGTACTCATTTGCGGGTCAGTTTCAGCTCTGCGTGGAAGCATCATGCAGCCAATATATTTCTTCAAGCCCCTATGGGCGTTAGCAAAGATAATTGTTGTGTTCAGCAGGATAAGGCTGCCAAATTGGGCCTTTTAAGCACGGAAAACCTTGGTCAGTATGAGGCCTGAGTATCTAACATTTATTACAGGAAGCAAAGGGCTTATTAGCAGATACCAACATTGATCCCGATGCATCAACACGAGGCCAGCAGAAAAAACTTGATGAGATTGCGGAGGAATCAAACCCACCGGCAAAGAAACCTAGGATGGCTAAAGGTGTTACCATGGCAGCTACAGCAAAGGTAATGTAAATAAAAATAATTAGGGTTTCATAGCAACAGATAAGCTTGGTATTTTGTGATAATTGAAGGATAGTTTTGTCAATTCTCAATAAAAACTAAGTTGTTGGTGTTCAACAGAACTGCCTCACCGAGGCAGTGCTAAAGAATACCCACAACATTGGTCAACATCATATCCCTACAATGTGTCAACATCATATCACTGTCTGTCCAATGTTGGCACTCTGTTTTGTGCTAGCTGGACAGGATGCATTGCCCCGACTACTTGCACATTTTTCAGCAAAGTTAATTATTTTAGCATATTGAATAATTTTAGCTTATGTTATGGGCCTGTGTCCACCGTTCGTTAACTTTTTTCTTCAAACATCTTCTCCTAAGCTACTTGGCTGATTGTTATCAAACTTCACAGGAATGTTCCTCACATAGTCCTCTTCTAAATTCCTTCAAAGAATTTTGTTACATGCAGGCTTTCAAGTAGTCCTACTTTTTCCTACTTTTTGGGTCTCTTCCTACTTTGTTCCTACTTTTTCCAGAAAAACTCCTACTTCTCCTACTTTTTTGATTTGTTCAAAATCTAAGATCCCAAAATAAATAAATAAACACATTAAGCACTTAAAATATAACATGTATCTCAAACTATCTGTAGAATGCATCTTTTTACATGACATATGTACTGATGATCCTTGACATTCATCTGCTGTTTTCAGCTGTAGCACTTATTGGAATATGTTGATGTAAAGCAAAACTGCAATGACCATCTACAGTTTTGTCTTGTTGAACATGACAAGAAATTTTGCAGTCAGTAGTGTAGTGATGTTTTAACTAAATGACCAACTTTAGCGCTGTCTTGTTGAGAATGGTAGGAATCAGCAATGCTTTGATGCCCTAAATGCTGTGACAATCTGTTCTGTCTTGTTTAGCATTACAGAAATTCATTGCAGCAGTCTAATGATGCCTAACTGCAGTGACCCGCTTTAACTCTGTCTTGTTAGCATGACAAACATTCACTTCAGCAGTACAGTGATGCCTTAACTGCAGTAACTAGCTTGAGCTTTGTCTTGTTTAGCATGACAAAAATTCATTGCAACAATGCTTTGATGCCTCAACTGCATTGCCCAGCTAGAGCTCTGTCTTGTTAAGCAAGGCAGGATTTCATAGCAGCAGTGGTTTGATTTCTTAACTGGAGTGATCAGCTTGGGCTATGTTTTGTTAAGCATGCGAGGAATTCATTGCAGCAGTGCTTTGAGGCCTTAACTGACCAGCAGTCCATAGCAGCAATGCTTTGATACCATGTCTTGGATGCCCTTACTAGTGCTCTGTCTTGTTTGGCATGACAGGAGTTCATTGCAGCAATGCGTTGACACCTTAACTGCAGTGATCAACTAGATCTCTGTCTTTAGCACAAGAGGAATTCACTTCAGCAGTGCTGTGATGCCTTAACTTTTAGCTTGATAGAAATTTATTATAGCAGCCATGCTGTGATGCCTTAACTGTGGTTACCATCTAGAGCTATGTCTTGTTGAGCATGACAGAAATACATTGCAGTAGTGCTCTGATGACTAAAATGCAGATACCTACTGGAGCTCAGTCTTGTTGAGCAAGACGGAAATTCATTGCAGCAATGCTGTGATGCCTTGACTGCAGTGATCAACTAGAGTTCTGTCTTGAGCATGAAAGGGATACACTGCAGCAGTACAGTAATGCCTTAACTGCATTTACCCACTAGAGTCTTGTTAAACATGGCACAATTTATTGCAGCACTTCTGTGGTGCCTTAACTGCGTTACCAACTAGAGCTCTGACTTTCTTAGCATGACAGAAATTCATTGCAGCAGTGCTGCTTAAATTTGCCTTGAATGCAGTGACCAACTAGCATTATTATGATAAGTATTAAAGTAATTCATTGTTGCCATGCTTTGATGTCTTTAACTGCATTGACCATATAGAGTTTTGTCTTATTGAGCATGACAGGAATTCATTGCAGCAGTGCTGTAGTGCCTTCACTGAAGTTACTAACTAGAGTTCTGTCTTGTTGAGCATGGCAGGAATTCATTGCAGCCGTGCTGTGTTGCCTTTATTGAAGTGACCAACTAGAGTTCTGTCTTGTTGAGCATGAAAGGAATTCATTGCAGCAGTGTTGTGTTGCCTTAATTGAAGTGACCAAATAGAGCTGTGTCTTGTTTAGCATGACAGAAAACCATTGAAGCAGTGCTATGATGCCTTAACTGCAGTGAAAAATCTGAGGTCTGTCTTACAGAGCTCTCACTAGGATTTTGAAAACAGGATTCCAGGAATCCTTCCTTGTAAAAAGTTGGATTCACAGATAAAAAGTTGGATTCCCACATAAAAAGTTGGAGTTCTGATCTTGATCGCGCATAGAACATAGACAAAAACTTCTTATTATCAGGCTACACGTCCATATGAAAAACTGTATACTTTCACGGCTCCAAAACTCTTTTTTCTGATAAATGCATTTAATAACTTCGTCCTAAAAAAGTAGATTGTGGGTACTAGTTAGAAATATTTCACTGATGTGTCTATTCCCCCCCCCCCCATGCAGTTGCTCAGATTTATTCTCACACTTCTAGTCAAATAATGCCACATAAAAATAAGGTAGTATTAGGATACAGCAGATATAATGTAAACCCAGATCAGAAAAGCAGCATTCGATTTAGCTATAGTTGTGCTTTCAAATTCGGACGTATATGTACATGACAGTAGCTCAATTATTTTTAATTGGTGTAAACAAATATGTAGGGGAAGCATCCTAATCACGTTTGACTTCCTCTAATTGTTAAAAATGATTGTATTATTTTGAAGAATTACATACATTTTTGTCACCAGTAAACGTCGAAACACACTTTGACCGAGTGATAAAAAGTACGATCGTGTAACCGCGAAAATACATGACATTGGTAATTCGTCAATTATATCGTCTTCGCCGTAACACTGGTTTAACTAAACGTGACATTTTATCGACTCATGCTAATCCGTTGATGATATGAGCTTACATCAATTAGTAAACTAATTGATTGTAATCCGTAATAACACGGGGATTAGCACGGCGAGATTAAACAGGTACAATCATTTTTAACACGTGCCGCAAACCGACCACTTTCCAATATCGTCTCTCCCACTGACAGGTGCAAAAATACCTGTCAATATAGGTCACGCCTACTGATTTGTTGCACGTGCGCTTTCAACATAAAAAGCGGCGCCGCATTTGATCTTTTATTGGTATTGCATAAGCGGCCTAAATTAGCTTCTGAATTTACCGCTTCTGTAATTTTGGACGCGTGTCGCAATAAAAACATGCGTACACAAGAATCGCCGGTTGTGAATTTTACGCGTACAACGGCAAAAGTTGGCGTAAAATACGCAGAATCCTGCGTTTCCGAGAGCTCTGTCTTATGGAGGATTGCAGGAATTCAAAGCAGCAGTAATGCAATGTCTTAACTGCAGTGATCGACCGACAGGAGATCTGCATGACAGAAATTCATTGCAGCGATGCTGTGATGACTGGAGTGACCAACTAGAGCTCTGTCTTATTTAGCTTGACAGAAATTCATTGCAGTAGTGCTGTGATGACTGGAGTGACCAACTAGAGCTCTGTCTTATTTAGCTTGACAGAAATTCATTGCAGTAGTGCTGTGATGACTGGAGTGACCAACTAGAGCTCTGTCTTGTTTAGCATGCCAGAAATTCATTGCAGCAATGCTGTGATGACTGAAGTGACCAACTAGAGCTATGTCTTGTTTAGCATGGCAGAAATTCATTGCAGCAATCCTGCTATGACTGAAGTGACCAACTAGAGCTCTGTCTTATTTAGCATGACAGAAATTCATTGCAGCAATGCTGTGATGACTGAAGTGACCAACTAGAGCCCTGTCTTGTTTAGGATGACAAATTCATTGCAGCTATACTGTGATGACTGGAGTGACCAACTAGAGCTCTGTCTTGTTTAGCATGACAGAAGAAATTCATTACAGCAATGCTGTGATGACTGAAGTGCCCAACTAGAGCTCTGTCTTGTTTAGCTTGACAGAAATTCATTGCAACAATGCTGTGATGACTGAAGTGACAAACCAGAGCCCTGTCTTGTGTAGCATGACAGATATTCATTGCAGCAATACTTTAAAGCCTTGACTTGAGTGAGCAACTAAAATGCTGTCTTAGTTTGCATGACAAGAATTCATTGTAGCAGTGCTGTGATGCCTTCACCTGGACATCTTGTAATTGATGCTTCTCACAAATGTAAATTTTCAAAATTCATTAATTCTTTTGAATCAATATTTTGACATAATGTCAATATCTAGGTACAAATATCTGCCACAGCAGCCAGTGGCAAAATCTTGACAAAAGCATTGGCTGCAGTCATGAATAACTGTACTAGATGGGTTAGCAACTAACATTTTACAGGTGCCTTCTAACTGTGAGGTAAAAACATTTGACTCAAATGCCATATAAAACTACCCAAAAACTGGTAAAATGTGAGACATATGGAGTTATGTTTGTGTCCATTAGCTCCTACTTTTTATATCAGGTTCCTACTTTTTTCCTACTTTTCTCCTACTTTTTGATATCTCAGGCTCCTACTTTTCTCCTACTTTTTCACCAGGAGTCACTTGAAAGCCTGTACATGCAGAACTCTGGTTACTATGGCAACAAAACCAAAAAAAAAAATCTTTAAAAATCTTCTCCAAAGCCGCTCAATGGATTTCAGTCTTATTTTGCATGAATGTTCCTTGGGTGGACCTGTGTCAGATTCCTTGAAGAAATTTTGATCAGACAAAAACATGGCCTCCATGGCCACAACCCTTGGCTCATTAGCTTCCATAGACTTACTAAAGGGAAAAACTTCAACAATCTTCTCTGAAACCATAAGGCGTAAAGCTAAGATATTTAGTATGTAGCAAAGTTGTGGTCACCTACATAAATCCTGCAAGCTATGCCTCTGGGGTCCAAATTTGCAATGCCCCGGGGCTTATTATAATAGAAAAAAAAACTTGAAAAATTTTCTTCTTCGAAACCATAAGACCAAGAGCTTAGATATTTAGTATGTAGCAACTTGAAGTGTTCAACTACACAAATCCTGGCAACCATGCCACCGGGGATCCAAATTAGCCACACCCTGAGGCTCATAAACTCCCATAGACTTATACTGGGAAAAACTTAAAAAGTCATCTCTGAAATCATCAAGGCCCAGAGGTTTGATATTTAGTATGCAGTACGCCAAGTGGTCACTCACATAAATCCTGCATACCATGCCTGTGGAGTAAAAAATTGGCCACGTTCCGAGGCTCGCCTAGTTCCCCTAGACTTATGAGAAAAACTTAAAAAAGTCTTCTCTGAAACCATCAGGACCCAGAGCATTAGATATTTAGTATGCAGCAACGTCAAATGGTCACTCAAATAAATCCTGCCAACCATGGCTCTGGGGCCCAAATTGGCCATGCCCCTGGGGTTATTAGCTTCCATAGACTCATATTGGGAAAAACTTAAAAAATCTTCTTTTCTACAACCATAAGGCCCAGAGCTTAGTTATTTAATAAATAGCAACGTTGAGTGGTCTCCTACATAAGTCTTGCCAACCATGTGCCTAGGTCCAAACTGGCCAAGCCCCGAGGCACATTAGCTCTCATAAGACTTATTATGGGAAAACATAAAAATTTCTTCTCAGAAACTAAGGCCCGAAGCTTAGATGTATAAAGGTACATATGCAATGGTAAGTGGTCGCCTACATAAATCCTGCTAACCATGGTCCTGGAGTCCAAATTGGCCACACCTCGGGGCTCATTAGCTCCCACATTCTGGCTCAGAGCTTTGATATTTAGAATGTAGCAATGTTATGTGGACACCTACATTAACCCTTGTTCTGCTGAGCCCGGATATGCCTTTTCTTTGAAACAATGTAGATCCAGATCAGATGGCTTCTGAAGAAGTCTTATCTTGCTGTTCATGACAACCCCTATCTTTGCAAACAGTGTAGATCCTGATCAGTTGGCTTCTGAAGAAGTCTTATCTTGCTGTTCATGACAACCCCTATCTTTGCAAACAGTGTAGATCCTGATCAGTTGGCTTCTGAAGAAGTCTTATCTTGCTGTTCATGACAAACCCTATCTTTGCAAACAGTGTAGATCCTGATCAGTTGGCTTCTGAAGAAGTCTTATCTTGCTGTTCATGACAACCCCTATCTTTGCAAACAGTGTAGATCCTGATCAGTTGGCTTCTGAAGAAGTCTTATCTTGCTGTTCATGACAAACCCTATCTTTGCAAACAGTGTAGATCCTGATCAGTTGGCTTCTGAAGAAGTCTTATCTTGCTGTTCATGACAACCCCTATCTTTGCAAACAGTGTAGATCCTGATCAGTTGGCTTCTGAAGAAGTCTTATCTTGCTGTTCATGACAACCCCTATCTTTGCAAACAGTGTAGATCCTGATCAGTTGGCTTCTGAAAAAGTCTTATCTTGCTGTTCATGACAACCCCTATCTTTGCAAACAGTGTAGATCCAGATCAGATGGCTTCTGAAGAAGTCTTATCTTGCTGTTCACGACAACCCCTATCTTTGCAAACAGTGTAGATCCAGATCAGATGGCTTCTGAAGAAGTCTTATCTTGCTGTTCCCGACAAGCCGGCCTCAGTGGCTCAGTCGGATGCGCCTCTGACTGGTGATCAGGAGGACGCGGGTTTGACTCCCGCGGGGTCGGCAACATTCTTTCGTGGAGATTGATCATGAAATCTTTTCTACGGCCATTCTCTCCCTTCCGCTGATTCAAGAAGGGCAGTTGTCAGTTTCTGGCGAAAGAATGTGCACTGTACTGGTTAACCGCTTACGTATAAGCCTGCCCAGGAAAGTGTTGATAGGTAAACTGACAGGCTCAAAAATGACCTAAATAGTGTTGACTGGGCCGTTAAACTCCAATACAAACAAACAAACAATCTTTGCAAACAGTGTAGATCCAGATCAGATGGCTTCTGAAGAAGCCATCTGATCAGGATCTACACTGTTTGGCATTCAGTTTATGAATTTGTAGCAATAAATTGCATCAAGTAATTTGATTGGTTGATAGACAGAAATGGGTGTGGCTTAAATGAATATTCAGCAAGATAAGGGTTAAATATTTTTGATATGCTATCTAAAATCTTTGTTGCATTCCTTATGTACATGTATCAGCCCCCGCCCTTCAGGGCTTGAAGAAATAGATGGGCTGCATGATGCTTCCAGGCAGAGCTGAAACCGACCGCACATGAGTACTGGAAAACCACTTAGAGGATTTAGCCTGGCCAGGCAAAGCGGTGCGAATCAGACCGTCCATGGTTATTAACCATTTTGGTGTCATTGGGCGACAGGGCTTGAGATGTCATTTCATCTCAATGTTGGGTAAAAGTCCCATAAAATCTAAAGCAACATCTCCAAAATGACCTTTACAGTGTTGAAGGGGACGTTAAAAACAAATACAGTCCAACCTGTATTAAGCAAGCACCTAAGGGATAACCAAAATGTGCTTGCTTAAGGCAGATGCTTGCTTAATACAGGTGAAATTTAACATATTTGCCATTTTTGGGAACTGAGAGCCTGCTTGCTTAAGACAGGTTGCTTGCTTAAAAGAGGTGGCCACTAAGACAGGTTTTACTGTAATTGTCTGTTTCAGGAAGCCAAGGAGCTGTTAGCTGGTGGTTCTCCAGACCAAGATGCCATGACGCGAGGTCAACAGAAGAAAATAGAAGAAATCCAGGCGGAGAAACCGTCGCCGAAGAAAGTCAAAATGAGCAAACACACCACAATGGCAGCTACGGCAAAGGTATTAATAGAGGATCTTACATGAGTGCTCATGTATTATTGAATTTATTAAACGAGTTGAGGAAAAGGGATAAAATGCGAGGCTGTGCCGAGCATTTTATCCCTTTTCCTCAACGAGTTTAATAAATTCGATAATACATGAGCACGAATGCAATATTCTATTTATCAGATGACATTAAAAAGGCATTTTATTCACGATTGTTTACAAAAATGTCAATATTCCGCCATTAGCAAACGCGACGTCATTTAGGACGTCGTGCATGTAACGTTACGGGACGTATCTAGCTAATTTGCATATATAATCCACCATTGGATTATCGAAAATAATACATGACGTAATTACACTCTCAGACGCGACGTCATATGATAAACAATTTTTTGAAATGACATGATATAAGAGTAGGGTTGTCTGTCTGTCTGTCAATCCAACCACATTGCAACAACCAAAATGCTCAAGTTCATTTTTCTAGACCAACACTTATAGGCAGGAAATAATGTTATCTATATTGAAATAAAGGTTGTATGATCTCATTAGAATTTTTAAATTGTGTTCTGATTAGAATTGCTTTATTGAGGAGATTTAATGAGTACACCTAATATACCTCTTCAAGTTAAAATAACTATAGATAAATCCTTCCCAAGTCAACTGGAATATTTAGATCGCTACATCTGCGGCCTCGGTAGCTCAGTCAGATGCGCATCTGACTGGTGACCAGGAGGGCGCGGGTTGGACACCTGCCGGGGCAGAGTTCAACATAAACTTATTTAATAAGTGGACAAGGTGGTTCTGTACTCTCGGGATACACTGGACCTGATGTAAGTTCAGCTGGACTGAAGAAATGATGAAAATTATACTGAAGTGATAAATGTAGGTACAGCAGAACTTCGATGGCTTGAACTGTCGAATCCATTCTTGGGCCCCTTGCGAAATCCTCTACATAAGTGGGGGATAATTAAGGATATTTTAGTATTTTCTCTTGCAAATGTATGCTATGTGTACTCATTAGAATCGCCTCGAGGAGGCGATTCTAATGAGTACCCACAGCATACATTTTCATTATGGAACACCGAAAAGATGTTTAAAAGTATCTCGGTATGCCTTCTGACAATAACTTCAGTGGCTCGAACTACCCCTGTCTCGAACATATTTTCGAGGTCCCAAAGGTGTTCGAGTCTTTGAAGTTCAACTGTACATTAGTTCTGCAGTAATCAGATTATTTCTATTATTATTTATCTACACAGATGGTAAATATTCTGCAACAAACTGAAAGCACAAACTTATTTTGTGATAAATGTTTAAAACAGGGATTTTTTTAACTTTGGTGGCAGATTTTCAAGTGGAGGATTCGGACCAGCCAGCCACTGACCTTACTAGACCTGACCAGGTTTCCACTAGACAATGTCCATAGGTCTTGGGTTAATGTCTAACCCTGCGGGGTGGGCAATATTCTTTCGTGGAGATTGATCATGAAATCTTTTCTACTGTCATTCTCCCCCTTCTGCTGATCCAAGAAGGGCAGTTGTCAGTTTCTGGTGAAAGAATGTGCACTGGACCCATTAACCGATTACGTATAAGCCTGCCCAGGAAAAGTGTGTATGGGTAAACTGACTGGCTAAAAATGACCTAAATAGTGTTGACTGGGCCGTTATACTCCAATTCAAACAAAACCAATCAAGATCGCTTCATCTAGTACCAGGGAAATATTTTTCAGGTATAATATTTGTGTTTTCTATTCAATAAAGGTAATATATATATACTCATTGGATTTAGGCGATTCTTAGGAGTGCACACAATATACCTTTTCAATATAAAATATGAAAACCCTCCCTGAAATGCCCTAAAATATTGATGGATGTCTATAGCTAGGGGAGGGCTTCTCTAGTGACTCAAGACCTAGCTTGAATTAACCCATTTTGAACCAGAAACCCAGGCCTCCTAGCAAAACCTATAAAACCTATAATATAATGTTATTAATCAAATAATTTCGTATTGGCCCAGTAACAGGTCCGAGGTCTGCTGTATTGGCACGAGGCCGAAGGCCGAGGCCAATACAGCTGACCGAGGACCTGTAACTGGGCCAATACGAAATTACTTGATTAATGACAATTTTATTAATTGACGCAATTAAAAAAAAGATTTATGATTTGTGAATATCGGTTGACCTTGTGTAATATAGGATAAGCAATTAATAATAACCTATAATTTTGTGCCAAACCTATAAAACCTTTATTTTGTTCATAAAACCTATAAAAAGCCTGTATTTTCATGAAAAAATCTATATTTTTCACTTTTTGAACCTTCTTGCGACTCAACGCTAACTTTTCTTCAAAATGCACTGCTATTTTTTACTTTTTAGTCCCATAAAAAGTGATAAAACTGTCAAGAAATTGTAATATTTTTCCTCGCTCGCTTCGCTCGCTCGGACTTTGTAAAATTCAAATCAACTTTATCTGTGTAATTGTGGCACAAAAAATCATCAAATATTTTTTCTTCAGTTTTAAATCTTTATGTAAGTTTGGAAGACTCTTTTTTAATCTGTATTTTTATTAAAAAACCTGTAAAAAACATATATTTTGAGTAAGAAGAACCTATATAAAAACCTATATTTTCAAAGTGGGCCACTAGAAACCCCAAAACGGGTACCCTGCCAAACAGTGCAGACAAAGATTTTCCAAGTAGATTTTGCGGAAAACACAACCTGTCACCCATAAACTTTGAAATGGACTCCTGCTATATATAAAGGCTATCAGTATTCAAGTCATTGAGGTCTAACTGTGCATTTATCAGGCCTCATATTTTTCAGGCATATGCAGGATTTCAGGCTTTTAGGGCTTGATTGTTTTTTATGTTTTCTTGATTTCAGGCTTTTTAGATTTTGATTTTTCCTCCTATATATTTTAAAAATGACTATTGAACACTTATCCTCTGAATAAAATTATTTTGCTACACCCATTTCTACCTTTTCACCAATCAAATTATTTGATATAATATATTCAAGTCACAAACTGCATTACAAACAGTGTAGATCCTGATCAGATGGCTTCCTCAGAAGCCATCTGATCTGGATCTACACTGTTTGCAAAGGTGATGGTTGTCATGTACAGCAGGATGCGGGTTAAGGCTGCAAAATCAGGTCTTTTAGGCTTTGAAAAGCTTGGTCAGTATGAGGTCTGATTTATGTATTTTGCAGGAAGGTGCAGCACTGCTTGGTGGGGAGAAGTTGGAAGACTCAAGAACCAAGACTAAGGGTAAACCATCTGCACCTAGGCGCTCAACAACTATCCAGAAAACTATGGATGAAGGTACAATACAGTCGAACTTCGATGGCTCAAACCCCTTTGGGACCATGGAAATTTGTTTGAGACAGCGGAAGTTCGAGCCACTGTTGCATTCTTCCAGAAAACATAACGGGGGTATTTTTGGACTTCTTTTCGGTGTTCTTTAATACAAATGAGTACATACAGCATACATTTGCAAGATAAAGTCGAAAATCTCCTTAAATATCCCCCACTAATTCTTATGTAGAGGAGTTCGCTAGGGGCTCAAGTATGGGTTCGACTCGTCCATGGTAAACAAGCCATCAGTGTTCGAACCATCGAAGTTCTACTGTATTTTATTTCTTTCTTTCTTCTGTCTCTGCCCTCTTCTCTAAGGGTTCTCAGTTTTCTGTAGGGCTGGCTAATCGGAGCTGAAAAGATTATCGATTATCATTCCTGTCATTGCGAACGATAATCGATTAGTGATCACTGAAGATTTGGTCATTATTTTACCTGTCTGGCTTTCTGTCTGAGTATGACTCCTACCGTATGCTTTATTTTCCATATGTATTTGAACATACAGACTTGAGCAAACAGTGTAGACCCAGATGAGACGCCGCAGAATGTGGCGTCTCATCTGGGTCTGCACTGTTTGCCACTCATACAGCCATTTTAGGCACAACTTTGGGTAGTAAATTGTACTTATCAAATAATCGATTGCAAGCAAATCGGCAATGATAATAACTTTTGTGGAATTTATTGATTGAATAATCGATTATCCAATTAATTGTGCCAGCCTTAAAGAAAGACTCTTCACTAAATTTCTCTTCAAACCCCACACTTTAATATGTTTTAATAGATAATCTGACAGTAAAACTTAATTCATTGCTCCAAATAAGAATATGTGGGCCATTTTGGTACTTATCGCCTATGCGAGCAGCGAAGGTTCAGGCGAGCCTGCGCATCCGCGCAGCCTCGCCAGAACCTTCGCTGCTCGCTCATACAAGCAGTGAATCAAGAGGAACCTTCAGACAGAAAGCCATATCCCTGGCCCCTCTGAATGGCTAGGCATGCGCAGTTAAAATTTGTCATGACGGAATGCTCGAAGACACAAATTCGCTTTGCGGGACTCATGTATCAATATCTTTGTTCCTTAGCCCTTCTTATTGTAATTTTTCGTATACCTTGTTAGGGCTGCAACAGTTACTTCCAGATACAGTCAACCCTCTTTATACCAACATTTCCGCCCCCCCCCCCCCCCCCATAGGGGCTTGAAGAAATATATGGACTGTATGATGCTTCTACGCAGAGCTGAATCTGGCCCGCACACTAGTACTGGTAAACCACTTAGTGCATCTAAGCCTGTCCAGGAACCGCAGTGCGAGGCAGACCGTCCATGCCAATAAACTCTATTGGTTTCATTGGGCGACAGGGCTTGAGATGTCATTTCATCTCATTGTCGGGTAAAAGTCCCACAAAATTGGAAGCAATGTCTCCAAAATGACCTTTGCAGTGTTGACGGGGATGTTAAACCTCAAAACAAACAAACAAAACAAACAACCCTCTTTATACCGTCATTCGTTTTAACGGTAAAACTCGTTTACATAACGGCATTTTCAATGGAATGAATTCTTAGGTCAAGGCTTAGCCTCAATTCCGAGCGATGTGGGCTTCCCTCGGATTGAAAATGCCCAAATTGAATCCTTAGTCGTGAAAGATTCTTGTAATTTAATACTCCAAGAAACAAATGTTAAAGATATTTATTGGCGATCGCCTCACTGAGGCGATTCTAACAAATGTCTATAGCATTTGTTTCTTTGAGTAATGATATCGAAAAGACCTTTTATAACATATACTCCTAACTGGGATTCTTTAGAACGGCAAATTCATTATAACGGCCCAATAATAGGGAACAAATACTGTTGTTATAATGCGGGGTCTCTGTATGATACATATGGCAATATTTGTGTAGCAATACAATAGGTATCGCAATACTTTGATACTGGCATGAGCTACAAAACTGTATTACAATTTCAGCAAAATGGGTATTACAGTCTGATAAAGTAGACGTCACAGAGGGTAGAAAAACTAGATCTGCGTCCAAACCCAAACCTCCACCGGCAGCATTGAAAAAGGCGGGAACTATGCAGAAGACGGCTAAAGAAGGGAAGGAGTTCTTAAAACGTGGAAAAAAACAAAAGAAAGTCGCAGAAACAAATGAAGAAGAAGAAGAATCATAATCAATGACCTTGACCTCTTCCCTCTTCATTTCATAATGACCTTTACATTTGACCTCATTTTTAACATTTTTCTCAGCATAGCAACAGAAAGCAACAATAACTGGTGAAAATAAAATGATAATTTTTTTGTTATTTCTTCGTAAAAACCATTGTTGTGGGTATTTTCTGTTTTCTTCTCTAAATATAGATTGTGGGTACTCAATAGAACTGGCCCAGCGATGCGATTCAAATGAATACCCACAACACAGTTTTACATCGCGAAAACACGCCATTAAAACTTTGACCCTCTTGAACCCCTCTTATATATAGTAAGACTGGGGCTTACAGGGGTATACATTATTTTCTTATTTTTGCTCAAAATATAGATAGTGGGTACTCGTTAGAACCGCCTCACAGAGGCGGTTTTAACGAGTACCGACAATCTATGTTTAGAGCTGAAATAAGAAAAAAATCAAAATCTTTTATCGGGAAAATTTTCATATTTTGTGGCAACATTCTCAATTTATATGAAATTTGCGTGTTTTTGTAATGATATAGAGAAGTCAGGAAAATTATCCTTCGATTACCACCAAATACACATCAAATCTGTTGCTATGTATTTCACGTCATCAAGGTCATTAGTAATTTGGGTTCACAGTGAAAAGGGTACCGGTATGTATTGTGGGTGTTGTTCTTTTGTGAAAGTAGGTCTCATCTTTTATGGTTTAAATCAGATAGTTTCAGATAAGGAGGCATGTTTGTTTGTTAGATTTGAGATTTAACGTCCCTGTCAACACTGTATAGGTCAATTTGGAGAAGTGGCTTCCAATTTTATGGGATATATACCAGACATTGAGATGAAATGACATCTCAAGTCCTGCCACCCAATGAAACCAATAGGGTTTATAATCATGGACGGTCAGACTCGCACCTCTTTCCCTGGGCAGGCTTAGATCCTCTAAGTAGTTTACCAGTACTTGTGTGCGGTCAGTTTCAGCTCTGCGTGGAAGCAGCATGCAGCTCATCTATTTCTTCAAGCCCCGATGGGCAGGGGCAATTAAGAAGGCGTGTAAACGGATTACTTTGCTGATTGATTGTCAGTAAAAAGATTATAGTTTCATCAAGGCGATTCTAACAAGTTTTGGAATTACTGTAGAGATCCTTAAAATTTTACACCTTGAGAACTTGCTGTAGTCTTGAAATTGTAATAGAGGATCTAACACGAGTGTTCATGTATTTCAGAATTTATTAAACAAGTTGAGGAATAGGGATAAAATGAGAGTCTTTGCCGAGCATTTTATGCTTTTTCCTCGACGAGTTTTATAAATTCAATTATACATTAGCACGAATGCAAGTTCTATTTATTATATGACATTTAAAACTTATTTTATTCGTGATTATTTCACAAAAATGACAACATTCTGACATGAGTAAAAGCGATGTCGAACATGTAACTTTATGGGGCGTATTTAACTAATTTGCATATTTAATGCACTAGTGGATTATCGAATTTATTACATGGCGTTATTACACTCTCAGACGCGACGTAATATGATAAACAAGTTTCTTTCATGATCCAGTAAGGATTCTAAAAGATGCTTATGGAATGACAAACAGTGTAGACCCTGATCAGACTGCTCCTTCAGGAGCAGTCTGATCTGGGTCTGCTTTGTTTGCAAACAGTGTAGACCTTGATCAGACTGATCTGGGTGTGCACTGTTTGCTTAGGCCTACCTGTCCAAATACTTAGCATCATTACTGTAGTTTATTGAGGCAATTCTAACAAGCACCCAATATAAAGTGAAATTCCGCTATCAAGACCACCTAAAATTAAAACTAAATCTTCTTTAAAAACATGTAAAAGGTTTTAGGCCTTCTTTGTTTGTTTTCTACACCCAGGGTCCTCTAGAAAGAGACCACTTTTGAGACTGTTCATAAGTTGAAAGGGTTTTTGAATGTGATAGTAAAAGTAATGTGATGTCTAAAAATGGCTGTTCATCAAGTGCCATAGTGAGGCCAGGAGCTCACAAAACTTCCTTTTTAACATTTTAATGGCATGGTTAAGAATATAAACACTATATTTGGTGTCATATACCAGGGAAATGAATCTAAAAATGTTATATCTGAGTAAAATGTCTAGATTTTGTAGAAAAATGACCATGACCATTTTTCAATATAATCTATGCATTTTTAGTATTTTTTAAACTTTATCAGTGGTTATTTTACTTTATAATTAATTATAATTTACTTGGAAACATTGCTGTTGTTATAAAAAAAAAAACAACAATAACCACATTGTTCTTGTTTTTTCCAAACTGTTGTAGTGTAAGCGAGGTTGTGGCGAGTTTTTAAATTATATTATTATTCTCTCTGATATACATACCTCCAGATAAGGAGGTTTGAGGAGGATAATTAGATAATTTTCTTTAATTCTTATTTGAAACGTAGACCATGACTTCATTATAACATGGTTCATTATAACACAGTTTATAATATAACTCAGTTTCAAGATGGATCCCAAAAATGAGAAGATCATAGAGAAAAATGACCATTTATTGTCATTTTTCTGTATAATCTTCACATTTTTGTTTGGATATAAAACAGTTGTTTAACTAACACAGTTTCTGCTTTGGACTGCAACAATAGTGTTATAAAGGGGTTGGGGTGTATTTGGACGGGTTTTTCAAGGAAAAATTCCGTCCTTTAGAACAGCGATGTCCATGCGGACGGGCGTCCGCGTCCCGGTTTACCTTTTGGTTAACCCTGAAAAACACGTCCATAATGCCATTTGGCGTTTTTCTTGTTTAGGAGTACTTGTTAGAATCAATCCCCTCAGTGAGTACTCACAACATACGTTTTTACAGAGCAGTAAGAAAAATTATCCTGATAATTTTCTTATTTACTTATTATAAACATGTAGGTACTTACTAGAAACGCCTCATTGAGGCAATTTTAACAAGTACCCACAACATATGCTTTTACGGAGAAGAAAAATTATCCCGATAATTTTCTTTATTTCTTAATAGAAATATGTTGTGGGTACTTATTAGAAACGCCTCATTGAGGTGATTTTAACAACTACCCACAACGTACGTTTTAATGAAGAAAAATTATACCAATAATATTATTTATTAGAAACGTGTGTACTTATAAGAAACGAGAAACGCCTCATTAGTTGATTTTAACAACTACCCACAACAAATATTTTTATGAAGTTAGAAAAATTATCCTGCTGATTTAGAATCATTTCAGTGAGGCAATTCTAACAAGTACCCACAACATACATTTTAATGAAGAAAAATTATCCCAATAATATTATTTATTAGAAACGTGAGTACTTAGGTATTAGAAACGAGAAATGCCTCATGAGGCGAGTCTAACAAGTACCCACAACAAAAGTTTTTATGAAGAAGTATGGAAAATTATCATGAAATTTTCTTCATTACACAGCCTTATCTAGAGCTTTGAACATATACAATCGAACTTCAATGGTTCAAACACCATTGGGACCACGAAAATACCTTCGAGAGGAGTAGTTTGAGCCACTGAGGGTTACTGCCAGGAAGCATAATGGTGTTAATTTTGGGACATCATTTTGGTGTTCTATTATAAAAATGTATGCTGTGTGTACTCATTAGAATTGCCTCATGGAGGCAATTCTAATGAGTACACACAACATACATTTGCAAGTTAAAATTCGAAAATCTTAATTATCCCACACTACTTCTTATGTAGTAGAATTCTCTGGGGACCCAAAAACGGGTTACACTCAGCTATTGTAAACGAGCCATCAGTGTTTGAGACATCGGAGTTTTACTGTTATTATACCCCCACAAATGAAATTGGGGGGGGGGGGGTATATAGGAGTGAGCTTGTCGGTCTGTCTGTCGGTCGGTCGGTCGGTCTGTTGACTTGGTTTCCAGACGATAACTCAAAAAGCGCTTCACCGATTTTTATAATTTTTGGTACACTGATGTAACATCATAAAAGACAGGTCAAGTTCGATTTCCACTACAATTCGTCAATTTTCGACATAGTTATGGCCCCTTTCAAGTGAAAAAATTGCAAAATGCCGCTGTTGTACTATCAAGGCAGTTTTTGTGGGGGTATTCATCACCTTTAGTGATAGCTCTAGTTTATAATTTATTAAGACTGTTAAGAGTTGTTAGTTCAAGAAACCAATTCCTGAAAAAAGGACCTTTTGTGATTTATTTTCCACAAGTTTTTATCATATTAACAAGACTGTAATTAACACCTGTCTAAACCCCACTTTACACAGTGAAAATGGGAGTATACATTATTTTTCTTATTTCAGCATCAAGACATTGGTTCATTTGGTTGTGGGTACTCATTAGAACCGCCTCACTGAGTTGGTTCTAACGAGGACCCACAACCTACACCTGTGGGCACAAAAGCATTCAAACTGTGATGAGCTTTATTTCATTTTGACTTGAAACATCATTCAATATATCCTAACATCCTATCAGTCAACTGCCAGACTGAGCACAATGTGGTGTACATTTCATTGCTGACTCCTGCACTGTCCAATCAAAATACATCTCAAATATCAATCAGAAAGTGTTTTCCAAAATGAGACCAATTCTAGTTTAAGAATTCTTTGATGAATGACATTTGCTTGTCAAACTAACTTGATGCAAAGAGATTCATTGAAAGTTATTTCATAGGAGTTTGAACGCTTTTGTGTCCACAGGTGTATGTTTGGAGCACAAGAAAAATATTTCATCAGAAAAGTTACCGTTTGAGAGATTCAAGAGAATTCATTATGTCGCACAGATGGGTTATGATGATGATAATGATAGGCAACCTACAAATAGGGATAGAAGCATAACTTTTTGGATGGAACTATCTGGGGGTATCCACTTAATCACTGGGCACAGCAACAGCTCTGGAAAAATTGCTCTTATGTGCATGCCATCAGGTCTCCTAGTGAAACCTATAAAACCTGTAATAACCTACAATTTTGTGTCTAACCTAAAAAACCAAAGCAGTCATATCTTACTTGTTAAAGAGGAACTTAAGTTTTCTTCTGTTAAGGCAAATTGATTGATCTATTATCTAAGAATTGAAAGAAGCATTAATGAGATGGAGAAAGAACCCTTACATTTTTCATTTAAATACATAGACATTTTCATTTTAACACCAGTTTCATTTTGGCAGCATATTTTAAATAGATTATTAGTTCCAGATAATAAGGGATACAAGGTACGTTTTTTGAATTTGAAGTTTTTAATTTTATGCGCATATCCACAAACTATGTCGAAATAGAAAAATAATCTACATGCATACCCCTGTAAACCCCAGTTTTCTCATAAAGTGGGGTTTAGAGGGTTGTTCATTTCACAGAGTTGTTAGCCCTTATCTTACTGAATATTCATTTAAGCCACACCCATTTCTGTCTATCAACCAATCAAATTACTTGATGTAATTTATTGCTAAAAATTAATAAACTGAATGCCAAACAGTGTAGATCCTGATAAGATGGCTTCTTTAGAAGCCATCTGATCTGGATCTACACTGTATGCAAAGATAGGGGTTGTCGTGAACAGCAAGATAAGGATTAATGTGATGATTTCTAGGTAGATTAAAGACAACGTTTTACTAAATATTTTTAAATATCCCTTGATATCTGGAAAGGTGAATTTGACTTTTTTTCTCATTTAAGGTAATCATTATGTTTTATAGTTGAAGTATGGATAGGATATTATTTGATTCTTTTTTTTAAATACAGAATGTGACTTTAAGGAAAATGGGAACACCTGTCAGATTTTTCCGCCATTTTTTCAGAGAGAAAACTCTCGGGACTTCCTGTTCGCTTTTCTATAAACTCTATCACACTGAAAAGGGTCCTACACTTAAAGGAAAGAATTTGCTCCTTAGGAGCAAATTCTTTCGTTTAAGAGTAGACCCCTATTGGCATGGAAGACAAACATACTTTTGCAGGAGTTGCCTCCCCTAAAGGTGTATCCATTCCCCTGAACTTAAGTGCACCTGGCCTCTCAAAATGGGCCACAACCAAACAGTGAAGACCCAGCTCAGAGGCACCAGTATGTGGTACCCAAGCAGTATCTAGAAGCCTCTGTGGTGTTGGGGTTATGCTACTCGCCTCATAAACCAGGTATCATGGGTTAGATCCTTGGCTTCTCCAGATTTTTGGATCAATCTTAAGACCAACGACCCGCCCCTATATGACCATAGCTGTTGGTGGGACTTAACAGGAACACACACTTGAGCAGTACCTTCACTCAATTATTAGAGTACAGCACATTTTCTTTGTAACACTGTTCATTATGACACACTTTTGGATATAAAATGGTCTGATTAAGATGGTTTGAGCATCGGACTCCACTCCAATGATTAAAGTACACCACATTCTCATTGGACTCCAACAACAGTGTTTTAAAGAGGCTGTGATGCAGTGATTTGTTTTTTTTGTTGTTTTTTTTTGTTTTGGTTTTACTGCCCTTTCAAGATTATTTCACTCATATCGAGCCGATTGTTAATCAGAGGTAGGCGAAAACCGGAGTACCTGAAGAAAAACCACCTGACCTTCCGTTGCAGAACTTGGCGTCTCACATATGACCCGAGCGAGGCTAGAACCTACGGCGGTGAGAGACCTAATGATCAAGAGTCAGCGCTCTTAACCACTTGGCCATGGAGGCCCCCAGTTTATCCCTTTTCCTCAATGAGTTTAATGAGAGCAATCAAACACACCTTAAATTGGAAATGGATCAGTTCAAAGCTGCTTGTTGGAAGATTCTATTTGTCATATTTGGTTAAGTACATGTATTTTGGACACAAGTTATTCCTGAAACGTCTTTTTGTTGTCCTCTTGAATGTATATGCTTGGCTCTGCATTACAGATGTATTTTAGTGACGTGTGCATTGTCGATTTTCTTTTAGTACTTTAATGACTGTTGTGCTGCAAGAATTTGTATTTCAAGTGTGCAACAAGTGTTTGGTTTTCAAGAATTTACTGATGTCCAAGTCATTCATAAATTTTAATACAAGTCAAATTCCATGTTAAAAAGATCTAGGACCCATTTGTTCAATTAGATTATCAAACTCATAAGTTACTAAAAATGAATAAATGATCCAGCAGTTCCAATATCTAATACACAGCTACTTTTGCTGAATAAATGTGATTAGCTTTTGCAAATGCAAAAAAAATTGCAAAAGCTACTCATTTTTTTTTCAGCAAAAATTAGCATATTTGTCATATTAAATGTTCAAAGTTTAATAGATTAACAAACAACATCATTAGTTTAGAACAACTGGGCCAGCTTGTTGAAGAAATATTGTTTATGAAAGATATTTAGTTTTGAATATTAGTTTTAATATTTAC
This sequence comes from Lucinisca nassula, assembly GCA_963580285.1. NCBI lineage: Eukaryota > Metazoa > Mollusca > Bivalvia > Lucinida > Lucinidae > Lucinisca > Lucinisca nassula. The sequence goes on along the minus strand of OY757023.1, from coordinate 3,857,749 downwards.
AACGTGTAAAATAAAAATCTTTAATCCATAGATTTTTAGCTATTTATTGTTTGGTCTTTTTATTGCATGTGTCAGTTTCAAACTTTAAAAACAAACTGCAGTGTAGATGGCATTTTGTGAGTTGAGCATAAAAAAAATTTCCATAGAGGATCTTACATGAGTATTCATGTATTTTTGAATTTATTAAGCGAGTTGAGGAAATTTATTAAACACATTTTATCCCTTTTCCTCAATGAGTTTAATAAATTCAATAATACATGAGCAGGAATGCGAGATTCTATATATCATATGACATTTAAAACGCATTTTATTCACGATTGTTTACAGAAAATGTCAATATTTCACCGTTAGTAAAAAGCGACGTCATTAAGGAAGTCGTACATCTAACGTTACAGGACATAATCTAGCTAATTTGCATATTTAATCCGCTAGTGGATTATCGAAAATATTACATGGTGTTATTACACTCCCAGACGCGACATCATATGATAAATTAGGATAACACATCTGTGCTGCATAGTGCTTTCTGTCATATCTCCAAAATCGTTAATTTTCTGATGAAAATTCGTGATTTGAGTCTTATTTATACTCAAAACAGAGGTTGTGGGTGCTTGTTAGAGCCGCCTCATTGAGGTGGTTCCAATGAGTACCCACAACCTGTGTCTTGGAGCAAAAGTAAGACAAATAATGCATACCACCATTTCTCTATATAAAGTGGGTTTTAAAGGGATATTCATTTCACAGACTTGTTAAAGTGATGTAAACTTGGTGCCTGGTCCTGGATTCATTATGGATCCCTTCCACTGATTCAAGAAGGGCAGTTGTCAGTTTCTGGCGAAAGAATGTGCACTGTACTGGATAACCGCTTACGTATAAGCCTGCCCAGGAAAAGTGTGGATAGGTAAACTGACCGGCTCAAAAATGACCTAAATTGTGTTGACTGGGCTGTTAAACCCCAATACAAACAAACAAAATCATTTTGGACATCCTTCATCTGTATAAACACCATCAAAATATGTAAACACAAATTGCAATGTAGTTTTATCATATATAACATCATTGATCATTAGTGGATAATGCCATATAATAAAAATATGACCACACATATTGTTTCTGACTTGTATTGTAACATCATGATGATGTCCGTGCCATCCCTATGTTTATTATAATTCATATAAGAATACCAAATGGGATTTTATTGCATTTCCAAGAATTTCAATAAATTATTGAAATTCTTGGAAATGCAATAAAATCGAAATTCTTGGAAATGCAATAAAATCACATTAAACATTATTATATGATAAACAGAAGCTTATCATATATGAAATTTATGAACAGGCCATAGGTTTGCTTCAAAAATATAATATGAAAGGACCACACATGTAAGATCCTCTGTTTGTCATTTAGTGCAGTAAACTCAACATAGGAACAGACACTATAAAGATCCTATGTATTGGGACAGATTTGTCTGAAGAAACAGTGCAGACCCAGATCAGACTGCTCCTGAAGGAGCAGTCTGATCAGGGTCTACACGGTTTTCCATTCTGCCTACACCATTCGGACTCCTTGCAGGATAGTGAAACAAATTTGTTAAAATTTTAGGAGAAGCAAGACCTCAATGTGTCCTAATTTTTAGAGTTTTTTAGGACTTGAGCAGACATTATCATACATACATCTGTTGCAATACATTTTCCCCAATATGAAAGCATTTAGAATGTAACTGGTTTCAAGCTTGTCATTTGGAGAGTTTGTCTTGGAAAAGTTTGGTTTGGTTAACAGAGCAGCTCCACCTGCCCTTAATGGTGTTGACTGAGCCGTGAAATTCCAGACTTGACAAAAGAACTTAGTTCAAAGGCCAAAATGTTTTTTTAAAGAGTTGTTTTTCATTAAGGTGTACATGTATTCACGCTCTTTAACCCATTATCAAATTGCAGTATTATATCTTGTATTTATTTGCCATAGTTATACATGTATACGATAGCAAAGTTGATTTATAGTCACAGCATCACACACACACACACCGGCCTCGACAGCTCAGTTGTTAGAGTATTGATATTTTTCTTATTTCTGCTCAAAATATAGATTGTGGTTACTCGTTAGAACCTACCGGCCCCGACAGCTCAGTTGGTAGAGTGTCAGCTCCGGGTAACTGGAGGTCACTGTTTGGATCCCCAGCCGCAACATACCAAAGTCGTTAAAAATGGTTACTAGCTGCTCCTCGCTTGGCACTCAGATTTACGGGGTAGAGCTAGGATTGGTCGACCCAGTGTCAGGATAATGTGACTGGGTGTGGTATCATGTAATGTGTCTGGGACATGATACTTCAGTGAGGCAGCACTATAAAAGTGAGCATTGACCTCCCTGTCGCTACCAGGCACCGTCCTGATAGGACTGAAAAATTGTTGAAAGCGACGTTAAACCTGAATTCACACACACACGCACACCGCATCACAGCAGTCTGTTGCAGATGATAATTTGGACAAATTCAGGGGAGAACGCTCAAGCTCAAACCAGGGTCCAGTTGTTCAAAGCCTCGTTAGGTGAACAAGCTCGTTAGTGGTCAAATTTTTAACTGTTCTAGCAAGGACAATATCTAATATTTTGTTATTTTTGTTGAAAAAAATGTGAGGAGCTTTTGTATTTGCAAAAGCTACTCACATTTTTTCAGCAAAAATATTAGTATATTTGCCACATTAAATGATCAAATTTTTAATGATTTGTTAACTAACATGTCATTAGTTTTGAACAACTGGCCCCAGATTTCTCCAACCAGATTCTGCTCTAGAATTCTTTGTAACACTTTATATGCTAATCTGTCTTTAAAAATCATCTTTGCTTGTTTCAAAACATGAAGGCCGGTGTAAGTGTGATAATAAGAAAGGGAGGAGTGTGATGTTTTATCTCCTGTGATCATGTTTAAGCCACATCATATAGGCAAGGTTCTTTGCATACATGTATCGACAATCAAATGACGTTCAAATATATAGTCCAAACATGTTTGGGATCATGAAATGTTGTTTGAGACAGCCCACTAGTATCTAGGGCCACTCAGATAAATAGTAAATTATGCGCATTCTGATAAAAAAATTGTGATATTTATTCTCTTTTCTCCGACAATGTGGAAAGTAGCTATTATTAGCTCAGCTGTTTTCAAAGAAAACGACGAGGTATTGTCATAGCTCTGGTGTCCTCTGTGTCATCGTGCAAAAACTTGGACATTTTGTAATATCTCTGTCATTACTGAACATATTTACTTGAAACTCGGACTAGTTGTTCATTATGAAAAGGGGAACTCATACCAATACGTGTGGTAACCCTCAAATATTTTTGGCACAGTTATGCTCCTTTTTCGAATTTTTGCAGCCGAGCGTTGGCACCCGCATTCGGTGCTCTTGTTCAATTAATAGTGAGTACCCACAGTGTTTGCTTTTGAGCTAAATAAGGAAAGTGTTAATCCTCCTTTTTGTCGCACCTGCTTTAGCAGGAAGACATAGGCGTGCAAGTTTCCGTCCGTCTGTCCGTCCGTCTGGTGGTCTGTCCGTCCGTCCGTCATTCCGTCAACATTTTACACTGGATGTCTTGTCATCGCAACTCCTCCTACACTTTTAGACCGATCATTTGGAAACTTTGCATGTGCTTTCGCCATGGTATGAGGATGCGCATGTGGTTTGGACTTAATCTTCAAATCAATTTTTGTCACTTTTTCCATATTGTGAACTTAGTCATTTTTAGGTATGCGATACGTACCTCTTGTCATCGCAACTCCTCTTACACTTTTATACTGATCATTTGGAAACTTTGCATGTGCTTTCCCCTTGGTATGAGGATGCGCATATGGTTTGGACTTAATCTTCGAATCAATTTTTGTCACTTTTTCCAGATTGTGAACTTAGTCATTTTTAACCTTCAATTGGTATTGGGTTGGTACCTCTTGTCATCGCAACTCCTCTTACATTTTTTTACCAATCATTTTGAAACTTTGTGTGTGCTTTCGCCATGGTATGAGGATGTGCATGTGGTTTGAACTTTAACTTCGGATCAATTTTTATCACTTTTTCCACATTGTGAACTTAGTCATTTTTAACCTTCAATTGATATATGATAGGTACCTCTTGTCATCACAACTGCTCTTACAGTTTTATACCAATCATTTTGAAACTTTGCATGTGCTTTTGCCATGGTATGAGGATGTGCATGTGATTTTGACATAATTCTCAATATTTTTTTTCGCTTTTGGCGCATTGTGAACTTAGTCATTTTTAATCTTCAATTGATATATGATAGGTACCTCTTGTCACCGCAACTCCTCTTACAGTTTTATACCAATCATTTTGAAACTTTGCATGTGTTGCCATGGTATGAGGATGTGCATGTGATTTTGACATAAATCTCAGAATTTTTATTTGCTTTTGGCGCATTGTGAACTTCGTCATTTTTAAGCTTCAATTGATATACAGGAGGTACCTCTTTGTCATCGCAACTCCTCTTACAGTTTTATACTATCATTTTGAAACTTAGCTTGTGTTTTCTCCATGATATGAGGATGTTCATATGCTTTGGATATAATTCTTGGATCATTTTAGTTCATTTTATCACATTGTGAAATAAGTCAGTTTTTTACCTCACATATATAGGCTATGGATTCTTCTCAAAGCCCGATATTCATCTCTTCTGCCTTAAATAAACTTTTATTTTTTGTGTTGGGCAGGTGCGACATCAACTTCACCGAAGTTGAATTTCTGGTCTCTATAAAGTGTGGTTCTCACGTGGGTGTGTATTACTCAGCTCTGTTAATATCAGGATTGATATCTCTGTTCACATGTTCGACATGGAACCTTGATGTTCACCATGGAACCTTGATGTATGTTGTTGTCTATTATGGGATGTACCATGTTTACCCTAAATATTAGGCATGCAATGTACATGAAGATAAGCCTCATAAGCAAACAATGTAGACTGTAATCAGACTGCTCCTTCAGGATTAGGGTTTACCTTGTTTACCACTTTAGATCCAGATCAGACTGCTCCAAACCAAAGCAGTCTGATCAGGGCCCACATTGTTTGCCTCTGAGCAAATGTATTTGCATTCAAAATTTCTACTATAATAACATAAGGTGCATTTAAGGGGAATGGCTACAACTGGCAGAGTTTTCCACCATTTTTCAAAGGGGGACAATTTTCGGGACTTCCTGTTCACTTTTCTATAAGCCCTGTCTAACTGAAAAAGTGGTCTACTCTTAAAGGAAAGAATTTGCTCCTCAGGAGCAAATTCTTTCCTTTAAGAGTTGACCCCTATTGACATGGGAGACAAAAATGCTTTTGCAGGAGTTGCCTCCCCTGAAGGTGGACCCATTCGCCTTAAAGTGTCTAAATATTTAGGGTCGGTAAAGTGTTAAGATAAGTGATACTATCTTGTTAGAGACTTTAATTAGAGTACTTTAATCAAACTGCTTTTATAGTGATCATTTTTATAGAAGTCTTATCTTTTTCTTCTTTTTAAAATTATAAAAATATTTTATAGAAGAATTCCATATAAAGTGATTTTTAGATGTGTTAGTGTTTGATGTTTTCTGTTGCCATGGCATTTTACATGTAGAAATATTGAAGGTTAAAAAAAACATGTAAATCGTAATTGTTCACATTTGCATATCATTGACTAATCAAAGAATTACACCAAAAGTTCTTTATATTACTTTTCATTAAAACACAGTTTTGGATTTGTGGAGCACTTTTGTGCAGTGGTAGCGCATCGGATTTGTGATTGAGAGGTTGCGAGTTCGATCCTCACACTGACCAAAGTGTTGTGCCCTTGAGCAAGGCACTTCATCCACATTGCTTGAAAAAATGTACTGGTTACGGTCCAGGAAATCCTGCTCATAATGCTCAGATGTGAGCGAGTAGCAGTAATAGGAGAAAGAAAGACACTTTTCAAGATGAATCCAAAAAATATATAGAGAAGATCTTATGTGACTGTTCATGTATTACTGAATTTATTAAACGAGTTTTGGAAAAAGGATAAAATACCAGGCTTTGCCGCGTATTTTATGCTTTTTCCTCAGCAAGTTTAATAAATTCAGTAATACATGAGCACGTATGCAATTTTTCCATTTATCATATGACATTTAAAAGACATTTTATTCACGATTGTTTCACAAAAATGTCAATAATCAGCCATAGTAAACAAAACAATGTAAGGTTATTGTACATGTAATGTTAAGGGGCGTATTTGACTAATTTGCGTATTAAATCCACAAGTGGAATACCAGATTTATTACATGGTGTTATTACATTCTCAGCCACCACGTCATATGATAAAATGTTATTATTTTCATTCGTCAGGAGATGAACTTTATTAACTACATGTGGCTTCTGTTCGAATCATTTAACCTATTGTAAACTTTAACATTTGTCTTGTATTGCTAAAAATATTAACCCTAGCCATGCTGAGCCCGGATATGCCTTATCTTTGAAACAATGTAGATCCAGATCAGATGGCTTCTTCAGAAGCCGAATTTGTCGCAATAATTTGAATCAAGTAATCTGATTGGCTGATAATCAGTAGTGGGTGTGGCATATATAAATATTCAGCAGGTCAAGGGTTAAATGTGTTTAAAGCGAATAATAGATCATGTAGGGAAATGGCCATATAAATGGTGATTTTTCTATATAATCAATGCATCTTTGTTTTGCTTTAATCCTTGTCTCGCTGAATAATTAATTTAGCCACACCCATTTCCGACTTGGAACCAATCAGATTTCTTGATGTAATGTATTCCTGCAAATTCACAAACTGAATGTCAAACAGTGTAGATCCAGATCAAATGGTAGTGTAGATCCTGTCAAGGGATCGAAGTGTTTGATAGGATGTATTCATTTAATTCACAAAGTGAGTAAAAAACAGTGTAGATCCTGATCAGATGGTTTCTCCGGAAGCCATCTGATCTGGATCTACACTGTTTGCAAAGGTTGGGGTTGTCGTGTTCAGAGGGATAAGGATTAACACAGTTACAGTTTTTGGACACGAAAAATATAGTTATAGAGAGGGTGAGGTGTATGTGATGAAGCAATTAAATGTAAATATTACTCCTTATCCTGCTGAATAATTAAGTTAGCCACACCCATTTCTGACTTTGAATCAATCAGATTACTTGATTTAATTCATTTGTACAAATTTGCAAACTGAATGTCAAACAGTGTAGATCCTGATCAGATGGCTTCTTCAGAAGCCATCTGATCTGGATCTACACTGTTTCGTAAAGAATGGGGTTGTCATGAACAGCAGGATAAGGCTTCTTCAGAAGCCATCTGATCTTGCTCTACACTGATTGTAAAGAATGGGGTTGTTGTGAACAGTAGGATAAGGGTTAAAAAAGAGATTTTAGTCGAAAGCACTTGTAGATTTTTGCTGAAAAAAGAGCTTTTGCCTGATCAATTCTGCTTGAGTGTTTCTTTCTGTCATAACTACCTGTGTAATCGCAATACTTTAACATAGCCACAGAGTAGTCTACAAGGCTTAAAGGGAGATCACTTCTGTAAAAGCATATTTGTTCCCCTGGAAACAGGCTGTTGTGCCGTGTGGCGGCCGTAAAACGTCTCCCCGTACATCAACCATAGTGCAGTTTATATTTTACTTTTGGTCCTTTGAGATCAGCGTGAATATTCTGAGAAATCAGAAATAAATTATTGGTTTAGACTCATATTCTAGACAGGTTTTTGATTATTTGGACCCAATTTTGATTTTTATCAGTCTTTGTATCGACTGCCTATTCGAAATTCGCAAAATTGCAGTATATTTCCTCTGGCTTTCTTTGCCGGATCATTACAGGGTCACTGATGAGGCTTTATTAGCCGAAACTACGTAGTATGGCCCATCTTCTTTCTTATGAATGTTTTCATTGCTCTTAAAGGAACTCATTTTTGATTTTTATTTACCAGCACTTGAACAAGTCCGTGAACAGCCTGAACCCCTAAACCCCACTTTGTGTAGAGAAAACTGGGGTGTACAGGGGTATACATTATTTTTCTTATTTCTGCTTCAAGACATAGGTTGTTGGTACTCGTTAGAACCGCCTTAATGAGGCGGTTCTAATGAGCCCCCACAACATATGTTTGCAGTAAAAATAAGAAAAATGTCACGGATTTTCATCAGAAAAGTAGACATTTTGCTTAAAAGAAATGTGTAAACCTTCAGGGAACACTTCTCTTTAAAAAAAAGAAAGAAAAAAAAAAAGAAACATTCTTCTTAGTAAGGATAGCTGGGGGTCTTTCTTGAACAAATTCTTTGATTTTGCCCTTGTCTTGCTGATCCAGGAAATGCCGCACCATTGCAAACAGTGTAGATCCTGATCTGATGGCTTCTAAAGAAGCCATCTGATCAGGATCTACACTGTTTGTCACGCACTTTGTGAATTAGATGATTACATTATATCAAATAATTTGACTGAATGATAGTCAGAAATGAGTTTGACAAAATTAATTTATTCAGCAGAACCAGGAAAGGCCCCAACATTGCAAACAGTGTAGATCCAGATACAAAGACTGATCAGGATCTACACTGTTTGTCATGCACTTGGTGAATTAGATGATTACATTATATCAAATAATTTGACTGAATGATAGTCGGAAATTGGTGTGACAAAATTAATGTATTCAGCAGGACAAGGATTAAGAATAGACAACATTGACCAGGAAGACCACCATATTTTTGAAAAGTTATCTCCCCTGAAGGTATGTTGATTACCCTAACAGATGGTACTTGAGTAGCTGCCTTGAACTTGATTATTACAGTTGCTTTATTATTTGGGCCCCGTCAAGAGATTTTGGTACTTGTCGCCTATGCGGGCAGCGAAGGTTCAGGCGAGCCTGCGCATCCGCGCAGTCTCGCCAGAACCTTCACTGCATGCTCATACAAGCAGTGAATCAAGAGGAACCTTTAGACAGAAAGTCATATCCCTGGCCCCTCTGAATGGATGGGCATGCACAGTTAACATTTGTCATGACGGAATGCTCGAAGACACAAATTCGCTTGGCGGGGCTCATTTGTCATTTACTCTTTCAAATATTTTCATCCATACTCCAGTAATTAACACATGAAAGAAATATAGATGTTTTATATGAATCTGTTTTCTTCTTCATTAACCCTTCCCTTGCTGAATATTCAGTTAAGCCACACCCATTACTGCCTATCAACCAATCAAATTACTTGATGTAATTTATTGCCACAAATTCATAAACTGAATGCCAAACAGTGTAGATCCTGATCAGATGGCTTCTGAAGAAGCCAAATTCATAAACTGAATGCCAAACAGTGTAGATCCTGATCAGATGGCTTCTGAAGAAGCCAAATTCATAAACTGAATGCCAAACAGTGTAGATCCTGATCAGATGGCTTCTGACGAAGCCATCTGATCTGAATCTACACAGTTTGCAAAGAAAAGAGTTGTCGTGAACAGGAGGATAAGAGTTAAATCCAGTTGGTAAAACAATGGGCCAGTATGTAACAAAACATAATTATAGAGGACCTGTGTGACTGGCACAGACTCCGATCATCCTGTGCATCAGGTTAGTCTGACCAACCTGTAGTTTTTACCCCTTTGCTTTAAACATGGTGGGATAAAGAAGTTTGATTTTCCCTCCATTTGTCAATGTGTAAGCATTTGTGACAAAATAGAAGTTTTTATTTATTTATTTTATTTATTTATACTTTATTTAAAGAGGGTAATGCTCTTAGCTATACTAGCTAGTCTTCCTTGCAGCCCTCTACAAACATATATACAAATATACAAAACAATATTAAAACATTAACACATATAACCTAAAATAGAACTAGTTTCAGTCTGTAAAATAGCATCCTGGTCTAAAACTGATCTAGTATGGTATTTTAAATAAACGGGTTATGAGGGCATAAAATCACAAATTAACAATTATCACAAGGAACGAGTCAAAATTAATGTAGATCTAATTTTTAAGAGAAGTAAAATTTAATTAAGACATTATGCTTACGCACATTACAAAATCCACGAAAGCGCACTACTATGTTGACCTCCCCCTCGAAACCAAGTGAAGGCAATGATCAGGAATCGATACAATTAACCCACAGCTCACAGCAGTGACACCAAAGGGAAACACAAACATGAAACAAGAAGACCCTAATGGAAACATCAATAGCGGAAAGTCAAAAGGACAGTTACTTTTCCACAAAATGGCCAATTGGCTATCCAAAACAATATAAGCGATACACACACTCAAAGACAAACCATAACAAAAATAAACCACGACAGAAGAACCGCCTTGGAACGGTCAGTGAAATGAATTCCACTGCCAACCCTACCGTCAGAGCTCCTGCCCATCGGGGCTTGGAGAAATAGATAGGGCTGCATGATGGTTCCATGCAGAGCTGAAACCAACCACACATGAGAACTGGTAAACTGCTTAGAGGGTTTTAGCGTGCCCGGGCAAAGTGATGCAAGTTGGACCGTCCCATCATATGAACTTATCGATTTGTTTGGCCAGTAGGGCATAAGATGTCATTTCATCTCAATTGTGGGTAAAAGTCCCACAAAATTGGAAGCTAAATATCCAAAATTACCTAAATAGTGTTAAGGTGTCAGTTCAAACAAGCAAGTCTGACCAGTTTGTACATTATAGTCTCATCTGCTTTAAGCATGACGGGATATTGGAGTTTGATAGTTTGCAACAACCCTAGCATTAACTGCAGAGTAGGCCTTTTTAGGTATGACCTGAAGACTGGTAAATTGCACTGTTTAAACGACGCTAAAGGATTCCGCCAAAGGATATGTAGTGCTTGCATAGACTTGAAAATTTGGATTACAGAATGAATTTCGAGATTTGAAAAGTGTGTTTCCATCAAAGGAGAATACTTCAAAGGGTTGAAGTAAACGAAATGTGAATGGAATTAATCATTAAACGAATGCCCCTGGTATATATGCTTGATTTTACACAATGGCAATTTATCATGTTAGCCACGGAAAAGGAAATTAGTTTTTTGTTTTACGTCCTACCAAACAACTAAGCTAATATGGAGACGGGGCCTCGGTTTTAAGACCGATCCGCAGGCCTGGAGAAGCCCAGAAAGGAATCAAGATAAAGGATTAATTTCCAATTCTTCCAGAAAAACTTGTAAAGTAGAAGTAAAACAAAGATCAGGAATTGATACAATTAACTTACTCCACCCATAAAAGACACCAAAGGGAAAGAAATACAAACATTAAGCGACCAGACCATAATGGAAACCCAAACAAAGGAAGGCCACAAGGACAGTTACTTTCCCACAAAATGGCCATATGGCCATCCAAAACCAAAAGACACAAGTGATACACACAGTAAGTAACAAACAACAACATAAATAAATCGCCACAGAAGAGCCGCCTTGGAACGGTCAGTGGAAGATTTCCACTGGGGGGCTTAAATCGACCCTACGTGGCCACAATCCTCGCCCCCACCTCCGTCGCGATTTAGACAAATAATTTGTTCAGTCCGCATGAAGGCCTCCTAACTCATCCGTGCAACATCTCCGTGAACACAAAAACCAAAGAACCACAGAGGCGAGACAACGGCGAGGACTCGACAGCAAGAAACCACCGAAATGCTGGAGCAAAAGAAAACCAACAGTTAAGACTCCGATGAGCCCGACCAGAGACAGAGCATCAGGCACCAACCAACATTATCTCTCTAATTATCAATAAGCCTTTACGTTGGAGCCGTCATAGAATCTGAGGCCTGACCCACCGGCGTGCAATTAAAGAGGGAAGCAAAATTGCTAACCGTGATAGGGTTAACTACCATGCATGCAGTCTGTCGTATAATATCCATGTTGTACCCAATCTTTTTATATCGAAGAATGTTTTTACGAAATTGGGTGCTGAAGTCATTGCGGTTATATATTTTTCTGAATTTATATACTAAGTCACCATAAAATTCGGGTTCCGATAGACCCTGCTGCAGAAGGGATTTAAGTCCAATATTGAATTTTGAAATCAAATCAGAATGGCGTCTATAAAATTTTGAAAAGGCTTTGCGTAGTTTATGGTACCGATAACCCTGATTAAGGAGTCTAGCCGTCAACAATCCAGTACGAGTGTTGAAGTCAGCCACATGACTACACACTCTAGCAAATCGAATTAATTGCGAAACATAAACTCCATAGGATGTAAAGTGGGTACTCATCATATAGTGGGAATCGCACCATCGCCTCATTGAGGCGATCAATATACGTTATAGTGGAAAATAAACAAAAAAATATCTTACAATTATTCTTGGTAGCCCTCCTTCACTGGGGTTATGCCTTTTCTCTGCTTTGATTTTGGTTTTACGACCCTTTCAAGCTCATTTCACTGATATTGAGCCACTCATTAACCCTTGCCCTGCTGAATATTTTAATCTGCCACACCCACTACCGATTATCAACCAATCAGATTACTTAATGCAAATTATTGCAATCAATTCACAATCCGAATGACAAACAATGTAGATCCTGATCAGATGGCTTCCTCAGAAGCCATCTGATCTGGATCTACATTGTTTGAAAGATAAGGCATATCCAGGCTCAGCAGGACTAGGGTTAATCAGTGGTGACCGAAATCGTCGTACCTGAAGTGCCCACAAGATGACTATTGCCCGTCTTGGATCGGCAGCCGGGAGAATAATTCATAATAAATCTCCATGTTTTTATTTGTTTGATTTGAGGTTTAACGTCCCCGTCAACACTGCAAAGATCATTTTGGAGACGTTGCTTCCAATTTTGTGGGACTTTTACCCGACATTGAGATGAAATGACATCTCAAGCCCTGCCACCAAATGAAGCCAATAGGGTTTATAAGCATGGACGGGTCGAATCGCACCGCTTTGCCTGGGCAGGCTTAGATCCTGTAAGAGGTTTACCAGTACTCATGTGCGGGTCGGTTTCAGCTCTGCGTGGAAGCATCATGCAGCCAATATATTTCTTCAAGCCCCGAAGGGCGGGGGCTGAAATCTCAATGTTAGAATGTTGATTGATTTCTTTAGATTTTAACGACCTAGTGACTATTAAGGCAATATCGAGCCACTCAGTTTACCGAACAACATTTCCTAGGCAGGCTTTTATAGTTAGGAATTTTTGGCCAGAAAGCGACGACTGACCCTCTAGAATGAGCGGAAAGGAGAGAATGACCATTGAAAAAAATATGATCAGACTCCATGAAAGAATGTTGCCGACCCTAGCAGGCATCAAACCCACTTTCTCCTGGTCAACAATTGGACGCTCATCCGTTTGAGCTACAGAGACCAGCCGTAGGGGTTTCAATCCGGAACCATCCGACCATTAGTCTGAAGTGCATCCGACTTAGCCACAGAGGCTGGCAGACCCACAGATTTAGAATAGGCTTCTGAAGCAGTTAGTTTTCCCAAACATACTGTTTATATGGGTCTAAATACTTCTGTCCTATTTTTTCTGCTTTTTCAAGGAGAGTGCCGGTACCGGCGCCCTTGACCTAGAGACTACAGTGCCGGTACCGACAGTCTAGCCATTCCCACATGGCCAGGCTAGACTGCCGGTAATATAATACTTGATAAGCTACAATGCGCCAGATAGCATCATGCTAATAGGGGAAGTGTTCATTGAACTGCAAACTCTGATTACCTTAATCCATTTATGCCAAGCGCTTCATTTGTCGTCTGCTCGCTGCATGTAATTTAACAAACAAGAGGACCATGATGACCATGGATCACTCACCTGATCCATAGAGTAACAAGTGGACCCCGGGGTGGGCCATTATTGACCCCAGGGCTACAATGTGCATAATGTTGAGGGAGGTCTAAAAAGGTGAAGCTTCATACCAAATATCAAAGACATGGGCCTTGCGGTTTCAGAGAAGAAGATTTTTAAAGGTATTCCCCATATAAGCCTATGTAAAACCAAAGGGCCCAAGGAGGGGCATTTCTGGTCCCAGCACTATAATTTGAAAAATCTTGGTAGGGGTCTACTAGATAAACCTTCATACCAAATATTAAAGACATGGGCCTTGTGGTTTCAGAGAAGAAGATATTTAACGATTTTCCCAATATAAGCCCATGTAAAACCAAAGGGCCCCGGGGCGGGGCATTTTTGGCCCCAGCACTTCAATTTGAACAATCTAGGTAGGGGTCCACTGAGAGGCTTCATACCAAATATCAAAGACCTGGGCCTTGCAGTTTCAGAGAAGAAGATTTTTAAAGATTTTCCCCAAATAAGCCTATGTAAAACCAAAGGGACCCGGGACAGGGGCATTTTTGGCCACAGCACTATAATTTGAACAATCTTGGTAGGGGTCCACTAGATGAAGCTTCAAACCAAATATTGAAGACCTGGGCCTTGCGGTTTCAGAGAAGAAGATTTTTAAAGATTTTCCCTATAAAAGCCCATGTAAAACCAAAAGGCCCTGGGGCGGGGGCATTTTTGGCCCCAGCACTATAATTTGAACAATCTTGGTAGGGGTCCACTAGATGAAGCTTCATACCAAATATTAAAGACCTGGGCCTTGCGGTTTCAGAGAAGATTTTTAAAGATTTTCCCTATATAAGCCCATGTAAAACCAAAGGGCCCCGGGGCGGGGGCATTTTTGGCCCCAGCACTTTTATTTGAACAATCTTGGTAGGGGTCCACTAGATGAAGCTTCATACCAAATATTAAAGACCTGGGCCTTGTGGTTTCAGAGGAGAAGATTTTTTAAGTTTTCGGTGAAAAACTCTATTTTTGGCTCCTGTGACCTGGATGTGCAACGGACCGGAACCATTTGAACAACTTTGAAAGGGGACCACCTGAGGATCATTCCTGTGAAGTTTGGTGAAAATCAAATCAGTGGTATAGGAGGAGATGTTGTTTGAAGAAAAAGTTTACGCACGCACGGACGCACGACGGACGAAAAGTGATCCCAAAAGCTCACCTTGTCACTACGTGACAGGTGAGCTAAAAAGCAAAGACTCACCAGAATCTGCTTATGCGAAGACTGGTGTCCGCCTCTACCTTTCGCATAATTAGTTCAATACTTCTTTGTCCCTTTTATCCTTTTTTACCAAATGGAATCTTCCTCCTAATATATGGCAGGAGTCCATTTCGAAAATTAGGGTTGACAGGTTGTGTAATCGGAAAATAGCTGAACGTTTTGCAAATAGTGTAGGCTCTGATCTGATCTGGGCCAGCATTGTTTGCCAGTGTACCGAGGAATCTTAATATCATTTAAGAAATTGAATACACCCTTGCTCTTACTTAATTTAATAAAAGTAAAATAAGGAAAAAAAATGTCGTAAATATTCCGAAATACATGTACATAAAATAAATATTTATACGTAAACATTGTGTCATTGGAGACAATCAGACAGATAGACAGATGGACAGACAGATGGACAGACGAAAAAACATACATAACTGTTCTCTCATTCCCGTGGAGCTTCCCGCCCTGGATGCAGTGGTAACGGATCTCGCAGTATTTCAATCTAGGGTTCAGCGACTTTTTCGGTAATCGAGACTGAGCTGCAGATATTGTTCTGCTGTCGCACTTCGAGATTCTGCATTCTGATAGCGCTCAATGGCGCTTTCGAAGGCAGATGAGTCTTCCAATTTTTTTTTACCTATGTGAAGTCTGAGCCATCGTGAGGCAATGACAAAGTCTACAGCAGAACTGTCTTGGGACAGCAATAATTGCTTTTTTTTGTTAGCTCACCAGAGCCGAAGGCTCCGGGGGAGCTTATAGGATAGACAGTTGTCCGTCGTCTGCGTCTGCGTCGTCTTCATCCGTCAACACTTTCAAACAACATCTCCTCTGAAGCCACTGGGACGATTGGGCCCAAATTTTATCTGTAGCATCCTTAGGCTGGGGGTTGAAAGCTGGTGTTTTTTTATGAAAATCGGTTCATTAGTTTGGTTGCTAAAGACTTATCATGAATGGGGAAAACTGAAAATGGCATTTACTGCCAAGCCTCCGCAGATATTTTGACAAAACTTTGATAAAAATGTTCTTTAGGCAATCTGCTTTCTGCCACATGATTTTAAGCCTACTGCTCATTTTCGTTGGTTGCCGTGGAAACCAAAATGCAAAAAAAATAGAAAAAAAAAATACTTAAAAAACCATCAAAGCTCTAGGAGGTGGAGACTTTATGAAAATATTCATCATTTTTGCCTTTACAGATTTTGTGTTTTCATGAATTTCGGCTCTTTAGTGTGGTTGCTATGGCAACTTAGATTTTCTATAGACTTATAATAGGGAAAATTAAAAAATGACATTAACTGCCAAACCTTTGCAGATATTTTGACACAACTTTCATAGACATGTTCCTTAAGAAATCTACCATCTGCCATATGATTTTAGGTTTTTGGCTCATTTTTATTGGTTGCTATGGAAACCAACATGAAAAAAATAGAAAAAAAAATCTTAAAAAATCATCTCCTCAGAAACCATATGCTCTTTGAGGCTGAGAGTTTATGGAAATATTCAAAATATTTGCCTTTACAGGTTTTATGGTTTTAGCTCACCAGAGCAGAAGGTTCGGGGGGAGCTTATAAGATAGGCAGTTGTCCGTCGTCGTCGTCTCCGTCGTCTGCGTCGTCTGGCGTCAACACTTTCAAACGACATCTCCTCTGAAACCACTGGGCCGATTGAGCCCAAATTTTATATGCAGCACCATTGGGCTGGGGGATTGAAAGTTTGTGTTTTTAATGAAAATTGGCTCATTAGTTTGGTTGCTATGGCAACTTATAGTTTCCATAGACTTATAATGGGGAAAATAGAAAAATGACATTTACTGCCAAGCCTTTGCAGATATTTTGACAAAACTTTTATAGAAATATTCCTTAAGAGAACTTTTTTAACCACATGATTTTATGCAAACCTGTGGGGGTCCCCCAGGGTGTGCCGGGGCCATGCCTCACCCCCTCCAGTGCATAAAAGGCCATATATCTCAGAAACAATTCAGATCCCTACCCCTAAAGTATAAATATTCTTTTTTCTTATGATAAGACACATTCAGTGACACCAAACTGGGGGTCCCCTGGGATGTGCCCGGGCCATGCACCACCCCCTCCACTTCGTACAAGGCCCAAATATCTACAAAACCGTTCAGATACCCACCCCTAAACCATATATAATCTTGTTCCTTATGATAAGACGCATTCAGTGTTTCCAACCTAGGGGTCTCCTGGGGTGTGCCGGGGCCATACCCACACCTCCACTTCATAAAAGGCAATATATCTCAAAAACCATTCAGATCCCCATCCGAAAACCATATATATTATTTGTTCTTATGATAAGACGCATTCAGTGACACCAACCTGGTGGTCCCCTGGGATGTGCCCGGGCCATGCCCCATCCCCTCCACTTTGTAAAAGGCCCAATATATCAGAAACCGTTTAGATCCCCAACCCTAAACCATATATATATATTCTTGTTCCTCATGATAAGACGCATTCAGTGATACCAACCTAGGGGTCTCCCAGGGTGCACTGGGGTCATGCCCCCACCCCACCACTGCATAAAAGGCGATATATCTCAGAAACCATTCAGATCCCCACCCCAAAACCATATATATTATTGTTTTCTTATGATACGACGCATTCAGTGACAACAACCTGGGGGTCCCCTGGGATGTGCCCAGGCCTTGCCTCACCCCCTCCACTTCATAAAAGGCCCAATATCTCAGAAACCGTTCAGATCCCCGCCCCTAAACCATATATATTCTTGTTCCTTATGGTAAGCCTTATTAGTGATTCCAACCTAGGGGTTTCCCGGGGTGCGCCGGGGTCATGCCCCACCCTTCCACTTCATAAAAGGCGATATATCTCAGAAAAATATACTCTTGTTTCTTATGATAAGACGCATTCAGTGACACCAACGTGGGTGTCCCCTTGGATGTGACCGGGCCATGCTCCACCCCCTGCACTTTGTAAACGGCCCAAATATACATGTATTAGAAACCATTTAGATCCCCACCCCTAAACCATATATATTCTTGTTCCTTATGATAAGACACATTCAGTGATACCAACTTAGGGATCTCTCAGAGTGCACTGAGGTCATGCCTCATCCCACAACTTCATAAAATGACATGTATCTCAGAAACTGTTCAGATCCACCATCTCCCTAACGCATGTATATTTGTGTTCCTTATGATAAGACTCATTCAGTCACATCAACCTGGGGTCTCTTTGTGCTAGGACAATGTGTCGATGCCATGGCCTGCCCCTCCACTTCATAAAAGGTCATATATCTCAGACACCATTTAAGATCCCTACCTCATAATCATATATATTCTTGTTCCTTGTGATTAGACACATTCAGTCACACCAGCTTTGCAGTCCACAGGGGCCATTCCTCTCCCTTTCACTTCATAAGTGGACCTCATATCTCAGAAACAGTTCAGATCCCCACTCTTAAACAACGTATATTTTCTTGGTCCTAATGATAAGACACATCTTGGATTTCCTGGGGTCTGCCATGGCCATGCTCCAATCCCTCCACAGCTTAAAGGCCTTATATCTTTCCACACCCCTAAACCATATATATTATTGTTCCTTATGATAAGACGCATTCAGTGATACCAATCTGGGCTCTGTTGGGTCCATGCCCCACCCCTCCACTTCATAAAAGGCCTAATATTTCAGATACAGAGTCCATGTGGGTGCTCATTTGGAAATGGGGGTTCATACATGGCTGCCAGTTGGCAGTGCCCGCCTGAACTCTGGTGAGCATAGTGGCCCATGGGCCTCTTGTTTTGAGTAGAAAACTACAAAAACGAAGACCACCTAAAATTAAGACTAATTCTGTGATGTGTTTGCGGTGATATTGTAAGAAACTTTAAGATGTCTTTGAGGTATCAGGTAACAGGTTGTTTGTGGCATACCATAATCCTTTTTATAACCGCAACAATTACTGGTGTCTTTGTTTTCTTTGATTTGAGGTTTAACGTCCTCGTCAGGTTTATTTTGTGTGCAGTACGTTTTTCAAAAATGTACATACTTTAAGCAAACAGTGTCAACTCAGATCAGGCGCCGCTTTCTGTGGCGTCTGATATGGATCTACACTGTTTGTCAATGCCCCCCCCCCCCCCAAAAAAAAAAAAATAAATGGCCGCTATAGGCATATATGGGTTTAGGCTTGATTGTAGCCGGTGGATTGTGTAGACTTAGTATCAGACCGCTCAAGGTGACATATTTAGGATGTGTTGACATACATTCCTTGCCATAGTGTAGGCGTATTATTTCGTATCAGCAATACTTTTAGTATATACATGTATCTTATGTCTGCCTCTAACTTAGATTGTTGGCCGTGCTCATTTGACCCGAGGCGATTCTAGCCAGTAACAAAAATCTTTGATTGATCGATTGACTGATTGGGGCTCCCAGAGAAAGGGAGAATAGAGATAGAAGATATAGCAGATGAGATGCAAGTGAGGGACAGAAGAGAAACATGGAAATGAATGGAAGTAAAGAAACAGAAGAAATAACAACACCCCACCCCCCCCCCCCCACCCTCGACCCTTTACCCTTACCTGCTCTCAGGACAACAGGCCTTGCCCAACTGTAAGCCAATATCGGTTGAACGCCCCAGTGACGCAAGACGTCGCCTTTGCCTCACCCAACCACCCCTCGAAAAATAAATGGAATAGCGTACACCCCTGTATAATGTGCAATACCAGCTTGCGGCCAATGTCGGGCCGACAGCAAACTGACGTTGCCACGTCGTATCGCTGTCGGTTCGACGTTGGCCCGAAATTCTTTGCTGGTTGGGATGGGGTTTAGAGGGGTGTTCATTACACGAATTTGTTAACGCGATTTTCCATTCGAGATGTATCTGACACCCATACATCACCGCGAACAAGTCATTTTCTTTTTCTTCTCTTTTGGGTTGGGTTTTACGGCCCTTTTAAGATCATTTCACTTTTATCGATCCGATCGTGAATCGGAGGTGAGCGAAACCAGAGTACCCGGAAAAAAACCTCCTGACCTTCATTTGCAGAACTTGGCGTCTCTCACATTGCCCGAGCCAGGCTCGAACCACAGCGTGAGAGTGAGTGAGTGTTTGAGTTTTACGTCCCACCAACAGCTAATGTCATACGGAGACGGGACCTCGGTTTAAAGACTCATCCGAAAGTCTGTAGAAGCCCGGGATCGATCCTGCGACCCCTGGTTTACAAGGCGAGTAGCGTAACCACTACACCACGGAAGCTTCTACAGTGTGAGAGACCTAGCGCTCTTATCCACCGTAGGCTAGGCCATACATATATGTCCATCCATGGTTTCCATACTGAATGCGCCCAAACAAGCCTAAACTTTCCGAAAATTAGAGAAAAAAAAAACGCTTTCGAAATATTTGAGAAAATGTTCATAGGTAAGCATTTTCTAAAAATAAGACATAACTAATCGAAGATTTATTTTACACAAAGTCAATACCCGTCAATATGCCATACCCGTATATCGATCTGCTCGATAATAGTCTTATATTTCACAAACCGAGTTAAAGTACATATGTTCCTTGGGATAAAACCACAGAGAACTGAATTTTCGCCTGCCATTTTACGTGAAAAATAAAGGAAAGTTTTACTACAGGAATTGGACAACTCCGGAAAACTGTATTTTGTTTTTCTTCTCTTTAATCTGGGACATAAAAAAACATAAAATACTTGTTTAAACCTGATTTATTTAAAATTAATCAATTGAAGGATTAGACTATATATAACTCTTGAGGGTCTAGACTGGATATTTCATGCGGACGTTAAGGGTAAGAAACAAAGAAACTACGCTTTTTAAGGGGAATGGGAACACCTTCAGGGGAGGCAACTCCTGCAAAAGTATCTTTGTCTCCCATGTCAATAGGGGTCAACTCTTAAAGGAAAGAATTTGCTCTTGAGAAGCAAATTCTTTCCTTTATGTGTAGACCCCTTTTTCAGTGGGACATGGCTTATAGAAAAGCGAACAGGAAGTCCAGAAAGTTGTCTCCCTTTGAAAAATGGCGGAAAAATCTTCCAGGTCTACACTGTTTCGCACGGTTTGCAAATTTGAACGAATACACGCGCTGGTGTGGCAAAATTGATTTATTCAGCAGGACACTGGTTAAAGGTAACTTCCAAGGGAGTTTACTCTGACCGGAAGTTTTTGTTCCAGTTCATGGACAACTCTGAGAGTTAAAGGACTTTACTTAATCATAGTGAAATTGACCCTCTGTATATGTAGCGGACCCTATTTTGAAGGGGTTCAGATATTAGGGAGTTAAATCAATCTTCGGACAACGTTGTCTCCCTTGAAGAGCCAACATTAGAAGCGGAAGTGAATCACGTGACCTACTGTCCTTCAGTTTTCTGCGTAATAACACGTAGTTGATGTTTTCAGCCTTCACACTCATGCCATGAAGGAAGTAGCGTAAAACCCATAAAAATTCGGACTCCTTTGGGACTTGCTGTAATCCTTCTAAAATTTTAACAAGTCTGTTTCGCGATTGAGCAAGGGGTCCAAAAAGTAGAGACCCTGATCAGACTGGAGAAGTTTGATCTGGGTTTGCGCTGTTTGCTTAGGCCTGTCTGTCCCAATACTTAGGACCATTGAAGTAGATAACCTATATATAATAAATAAATTATAAGACATGGAATCGTCCATCAGTTGTCTTAATTGGGACTGGTCCTTTTCCAATTTTAAGAATGTCAGATCAATTTTGTTTATATTTGTTGTAACTTTTACAAAAATCACTGTATGCGGTTACGCTCTTTGCTAATTTTCCAGTTTCGGACGCTACGCTTATACGCTGTAGCTATTATTTTCTTTGAACCTGTTAACAAGAGGAAGAGTTGATTCAACGTTGCGTCGACGTTAGATGTTTATTACCTGGTGATGATGAACAAAATTTCGATGAATCCAGTCCCCATTCAGTGTTCTTTATTTTATTTATTTACTTTTTATTTATTTATTCATTATTTATTTATTTATTTATTTATTTATTTATTTATAGTAAATTTATTTGTTTGTTTGAGTTGAGGTTTAACGTCCCCGTCAACACTGTATAGGTCATTTTGGTGACGTTGCTTCCTGTTTCGTGGGACTCTAAACCGACATTGAGATGAAGGGACATCTCAAGCCCTGTTGCCCAATGAAATCAATAGGGTTTATAAGCATGTACGAGCTTTGCCCGGGCAGGCTTAGATCCCCTAAGCGGTTTACCAGTACTCGTGTGCGGTCGGTTTCGGCTCTGCGTGGAAGCATCATGCAGCCCATCTAAGTTCCGATGGGCGGGGGCCGTTTTGTAAATTGAATATACGGAATATTCATTAGGTAAGCAAGTCCACATGAGCGAGTTTGTTTTAATTGCTGCATAACCCTTAAGGTGCCAAGAAAAAATGTTTACAAAAATGTCTCTTAAGCCTTTTTGTATCAAAATGAATCTAACTACTTATATAGTAGAACTTCGATGGCTCGAACACCGATGGCTCGTTTACCATGGATGAGTCGAACCCATTCTTGAGCCCCTAGCGAAATCCTCTACATAAGAACTAGTGGGGGATAATAAGGGAGATTTTAGTCTTTTATCTTGCAAATGTATGCTGTGTGTACTCATTAGAATCGCCTCGATGAGGCGATTCTAATGAGTACACACAGCATACGTATTCATTATAGAACATCGAAAAGATGTCTAAAAGTATCTCGGTATGCCTCCTGACAGTAACCTCAGTGGCTCGAACTACCCCTGTCTCGAACAGATTTTGGAGGTCCCAGAGGTGTTCGAGCCATTGAAGTTCGACTGTATATAGCCTGAGGATTCCATTTCAAAATTTAGGGCTGACATGGTATGTTTCTCTTCAAAATTTATTTGGAAAATGGCTGAACTTTTTGCAAACAGTGTAGGTCTTGATCAGACGCCGCTCTCTGCGGCATCTGATCTGGACCTGCACTATTTGCCAAATACCAGTTTTGGGGTTTCTGGTATAAAATGGGTTAAAGTATCAACCAGGTAACAAAGCAGACGAAATTGGTTTTATTGGCATTTTAAGGGTTAATTTAACATAAACAGCTCAATGCACCAGTTTAACAATTAAATGTTAAACAACTTAAATGAATGCGCCATTTTAACAGCCGACTCCCGTCCATCGAGGCTTTAAGAAATAGATGGACTGCACGATGCTTCCACGCAGAGCTGAAACCGACCCGTAGTGGTAAACCGCTAAGAGGACCTAAGCCTGCCCAGGCAAAGCGGTGCGAGTCGGCCCGTCCATGCTTATAAACCCTATTGGTTTAATTGGGCGACAGGGCTTGAGATGTCATTCCATCTCAGTGTCGGTTTAGAGTCGTACGAAATTCACCATATTTGCATTATTTGCTGGCTCCCAGCTTGTGCCATTGTCAATATAGGAAAAACAGGTAACCAGACCCCCCCCCTGACCTTTTAAGGTCAGGGGGGTCTGGTTACCTGTTTTTCCAACACTGATAACCTTCAGACTAGGAACCAGCAGATAATGCAAATAAGGTGAATAGGAAGGGACATAGGGACGTTAAACCTCAAATCAAACAAACATTTTAACAGCTTAAATGTAAACAGATCTCCCGGACAGTTTAGCAGAGTGTAGGCCTATATATGTAAAACTATTATGTGTCCATAACGCAAGCGCTGGCTGATCTGAATCCCTTTTTGTCAGTAGTGCACAAGAACGAGGTGGTACTAATGAGGACACACACTCAATGTTTTTAGCACCGAAGAGAAAGTACATGTACAGTGATGTATATACTTGTGACTTCTGCTTTTCCTAACATATAGTGTAACTGGTTCAAACTTATGCGCAATGTTTTTAGTTTGTTTGATTTGAGGTTTAACGTCCCCGTCAACACTGTAAAGGTCATTTTGGAGACGCCGCTTTCAATTTTGTGCGACTTTTACCCGACATTGAGATGAAATGACATCTTAAGCCCTGCCGCCCAATGAAACCAATAGGGTTTATAAGCATGGACGGTCCGACTCGCGCCGCATTGCCTGGGCATGCTCAGATCCTCTAAGCGGTTAACCAGTACTCATGTGCGGTCGGTTTCAGCTCTACGTGGAAGCATTACGCAGCCCATCTATTTCTCTAGCCGCGATGGGCGGGGGCCTTGTGCGCAGTGGTAAGTTGGTCACAGACAGACCGGTCAAAACTTTTATACCTTCGATTCCTGTGAATAAAGTAAAACGTCTGGTCTTGTGCAGAGTGACATTCCTTGACAACAAAATAAAATATACTTTAGCGCGTGCTTATTAGAAAATGAAAGTTGGTGTGATCAGATTTCCTGCAAGGGTCATCGTTGACCCTGGCACATCTTCTGAATGATTTCGATACGCTCTACGTCATACCCCAGCAGGCACTCAACGTTGAACTAACGTTGAAACAACGTTGAAAACGTTGTTTCAACGTTAGTTCAACGTTTAGTGAACGTTTTGTGCTTGCAGGGACGTGTTTGAGCTATGTCTTGTGAAAACCTTCTTTGTTATTGTGTAGACCCGCTCAACATCCGCGCAGTCTGAGCAGGATCTTATAGTGTTCGTTCGTACATGTGTGTATGTATGAGAGAGAGAGAGAGAGAGAGAGAGAGAGAGAGAGAGAGAGAGAGAGAGAGAGAGCTGTATGTCCCACCAACAGCTGAGTTCATACGGTAAGGGGACCTCGGTTTAACGAAATCCGAAGTCTGGGGAAGCCCGGAATCGAATGCCCACGTTTGAACAGTTTCCAAGGTGGACTCCTGCTGGTGCATACACGATGAACAAAACACAAAGAAAATGTATCTGAAACCTTCTAAATATGCTTTTGAAAGCATTACTTGTCTGAATTTTAGGTGGTCTCAACAGCGGAGTTTCACATCTTTTTATTTGTTTGTTTTCTCGTCAGTTTTGGTTTTACGGCCCGTCCAAGATTCATTAACATATTTCGAGCGACCATTTAAAAGTGGTTGGTAAAAACCGGAGTAACCGGAGAAAAACCACCTGATCTTCCGTTGCATAATATGGCGTCTCACATGTGACCAGAGCGAGGCTCGAACTACTTGTGAACACAAAACTGTTCAAACTCCTATGAAGTACCTATCAATTCATCTCTTTGTATCAAGTCAGTTTGTTAAGCAAATGTCATTCGTCAGAGTAGTCTAAAACTTGATCAAGAAATATACAATGATTGGTCTCATTGTGGCAAGCACTTCTTTTTCCATTTTTAGATCTGATTATTCTGATTGGGCAGTGCAGGAATCTACCACGAAATGTGCAACACTTTGTGTTTTGAATGTATTCCTGGCTTGCAGTTGACTGACAGGATGTGAGGATATATTGAATGAAACATCAAATCAAAATGAAATGAAGCTCATCAAAGTTTGAACGGATTTGTGTCCACAGGTGTAATAAAGAATCTTCAAGACTGTTGCTAAGTACATGTAGGCCTGTCTGGTTGCAAGCCTCGTTTTTGCGACTTTGCTCATCGTATTATAATGTTACTATTAAAGGACAGTCGGTACCTGGTGAGTCCGCCTCCCCGTCGGCCGGACAGCGACGATGATGACACGGACGAGATTGATGAGGATGAGGAGGAGGCGCCAAGGAGAAGCAGAAGAAATAGTGCATTTAAGAGAGCGGTTAGAAAGATAGTAGCCGCTAAGGTAAGCAGTGGCGTAAACGTAGACAGAACAACTTATTATAACGGACATCCAGCAAAATCAGCAAGTGGCTACTCTTAATGGACACAGCTTGCTGTCGTGGTGAGCATGTAAGAATCTTACATAGATGTGAAGGGTGGATAGACTGAGCCGTCGTGATGCCGGACAATGATCCCGATGGAGGGAATTTTCTATCTACCCCTCACACCTATGTAAGATTTTTTACTTGCATAACTTTGAATTCCGAGAGTGGCTTTTTTATAATGCAATGTCGATTTGCCGCCATATTTTGATGACTATAACGTGGCGTTTTGACGTCACTGCATGTTCAGTGACGTCAAACTTAACGACGGCCAACGTACGGTAAACACGAGAAAATTCTCGGTTTTTATCTTTTCTCTTTTTGGGATAACCTGGGTAGGATAAGAATTTCTATTCTATTACGCCGTTACATTACGCCTTTAAACAAGATGTAAGGATAATTAATGATCCCAAAGAACTAGAAAATATAACCCACACTATGATGAAGGACACAGAGACTTTTTACGGCCACCACACGTTCTCATTACACCAGCTGTGGTGAAGTTAAATGATTTGAAAAAGAGGTAATCTTTGGAAGCTAGGACTACAGCACAGAACTGAAAACTATGAAGTGTATCAGATTTTTCTGGGCGAGACTACCTAGTTTCGGCCAATTAGACCTCATCAGATATTTCCAGAATTACTCAGTGAAATGTATGATCCCAAAGGACTAGAAAATATAACCCACACTATGATGAATACGGCCACCACACATTCCCATAACACCAGCTGTGGTGAAGTTAAATATTCTGAAAACGGGGCAGCACAGAATTGAAAACTATGGAGTGTATAAGATTTTCCTGGACCGGTCTAGCTAGTTTCTGCCAATTAGGCCTCATCAGTGACCCTCAGATATTTTCTGAATTACTCAGTGAAATCGATGATCCCAAAGGACTAGAAAATGTAACCAACACTATGATGAAGGGTAGGGAGACATTTTACGGCCACCACACGTTCCCATAACACCAGCTAGGGTGAAGTTAAATGTTCTGAAAAAGGGGTAATCCTTTCGCAGCAAGAACCTCAGCGCAGAATTGAGAACTATGGTGTGTATAAGATTTTTCTGGACAAGAAATATTTCATTTATTTACAGCGGAACGCAGATGGGGACGATGCAGCCGCGCCAGCTAAGCGGCCACAGATGTCAACAGGATTAACCGTGTCATTTGCTGCTAAGGTTAGTGTTCTCTCTCACACTTTTATAGTATACTAGGTCAAAAAAGTAGCTACACCAACTTCTGAGTAAATTCCAGTAGCTGATTGAGTGAGTGTTTGAGCTTTACGTCTCACCAACAGCTAAGGTCATACGGAGACGGGACCTCGGTTTAAAGACTCATCCGAAAGTTTGGAGAAGCCCTGGATCGATCCTGCGACCCCTGGTTTACAAGGCGAGTAGAATAACCACTGCACAACGGAGGCTTCAAAAATTCCAGTAGCTATTCAGCTAAAGAGGGCTGTAAACATGCGGATCGCACGGTTAGCTACAAAAAATGCATGCGCAGATGAACTTTTCGTGTCTGAGATAAAAGATCAAACAGCGTGTCTAATAAAAGGTTACAAGTATCAAATTTTAGAAATCTTGTGCTGAGGGCAAGAACTATAACTCTCGCATTTATACTTTTTGAGTTATCTCCCTTGGAAGTTTGTCGGTATGTATGTATGTATGTATGTATGTATGTATGTATGTATATATGGGCAAATCGTGTCCGGTCAGTAACTTTCTTATTTTCAGATGGATTTTGAAATTACTTGGCAGAAATATTAACAACCATGAGACGGTGTGTGGCGCGCATGAGGCAGGTCGGTACCTCAAAGGTCAGGGTCATACTTAGAGGTCAAATGTCAAAAAGGGGCCTTTTTCGTGTTTGGTCAATAACTTTCTTATTTTTAGATGGATTTTAAAATTACTTCGCAGAAATGTTAACCACCATGAGCCGATGTGTTGCGTGCATGAACCAGCTTGGTACATCAAAGGTCAAGGTCATACTTAGAGGTGAAAAGTCCAAAAAGGGGCCTTTTTTCAATAACTTTCTGATTTTTAGATAGGCTTTGAAATTACTTGGCAGAAATGTTAACTATAATGGGACGATGTGTTGCACGCATGATTCAGGTTGGTACCTCAAAGATCAAGGTCATACATAGAGGTCAAAGGTCAAAAAGGCGATTCTTACAAATATCTATAAAATATGTTTCTTGGAGTATTAAATTACAAGAATCTTTCATGACTATGGATTCGATTTGGGCATTTCCAAACCAAGGGAAGCCCAAACCGCTCGGAATCGAGGCTAAACCTTGAGCTAAGAATTCAATCCATTGAAATTGTCGTTATTAGATAAGGCGATTCTAACAAATATCTTGGCCCCCGCCCATCGGGGCTTGAAGAAATATATGAGCTGCATGATGCTTCCACGCAGAGCTGAATCCGACCCGCACACGAGTACTGGTAAACCGCTTAGAGGATCTAAGCCTGCCCATGCAAAGCGGTGCGCACGATTTGGACCGTCTATGCTTATAAACCCTATTGGTTTCATTGGGCGACAGGGCTTGAGATGTCATTTCATCTCAATGTCGGGTAAAAGTCCCACAAAATTGGAAGCAACGTCTCCAAAATGACCTTTACAGTGTTGACGGGGACGTTAAACCTCAAATCAAACAAAAACAATCTAACAAATATCTATAACATTTTTCTTGGAGTATTAAATAACACGAATCTTTCATGACTATGGATTCGATTTGGGTATGAGCAACCCAAGGGAAGCCCAAACCGCTCGGAATCGAGGCTAAACCTTGAGCTAAGAATTCATTCCATTGAAATTGTCGTTATAACGAGTTTTGCCGTTACAACGAATGTCGTTATAACGCGAGTCCTCTGTACTATATGTTTATGTCACTAGTAAAAGGTATTCTCAAATTCACGTAAAATACTATTTGCATTATATAATGATTTTCTTCTTCTTACAGATACAAGTTCGGGTAAGTTACAGTTTTTATTACTATAGAAGCACTGAACACTCACTCACTCACTCACTCACTCACTCACTCACTCACTCACTCATTTACTCACTCAAATCCTACCCAGCAGACACACGTGGCTAGGGCAACATCAAATCAACGTCTGTGCAACGTCATGACGTTGCACCGACGTTTATGTGACGTTGCATAAACGTCATGACGTTGTACCAACGTTGATGTGACGTCACAATTACTTCATGTGGCTGCTGGGTAATCGTTGAAAAAAGCAAACTGTATCAAAGAATATAGTGTATTATCATATTTACGGGCCTCCGTGGCCTAGTGGTTAAGAGCGCTGACTCTTGATCATTAGGTCTCTCACCGCTGTGGTTCGAGCCTCGCTCGGGTCACATGTGAGACGCCAAGTTCTGCAACGGTAGGTCAGGTGGTTTTTCTCCGGGTACTCCGGTTTTCGCCCACCTCTGATTAACGATCGGCTCGATATGAGTGAAATAATCTTGAAAGGACCGTAAAACCAAAAAAAAAAAAAAAAATATTATTAAATACACCAAGTGAATTTAGATTGCCCACCATAGCAAAAAGATGCAAATTTCTTCTTTTAAAACTAAAATAAAAGACAGTTTTTATGATAGAATTAATTGTCAATGACTATTTTCTTATTTCTTAAGCAAAATCCTTTTAAGCAAAATCCTTTTACCCCTGTAAACCCCAATTTTCTGTGAACAAAGTGTGATTTTAAGCGTATAGGTACGTGTTACCATGATATACGAGGATTGGGTCAGACCACATGTTCGTAGTAACGGAAAGGCGCATCACGTGAACAAGTCCGTGAAATATAGACCCTCCCCATTAACACCCACAGAAAACTGGGTTTTAAGGGGGTTTACATTATGTTTCCTTATTTCTGATGTAAGACATAGGTTGTGGGTACTCGTTAGAACCGCCTCAATGAGGCGGTTCAAACGAGCACCCACAACCTGTGTTTACAGTTTTTGTTTGTTTGATTTGAGGTTTAACGTCCCTGTCAACACTGTATAGGTCATTTTGGAGACGTTGCTTCGAATTTTGTGGGACTTTTACCCGACACTGAAATGAAATGAAATCTCAAGCCCTGTCGTCAAATGAAACCAATAGCGTTTAAAAGCATGGACTAGCCGACTCAAACAACTTTGCCTGGGCAGGCTTAGATCCTCTAAGTACTCGCGTGCGGTCGGTTTCAGCTCTGCGTGGAAGCATCATGCAGCCCATCTATTTCTTAAAGCCCCGATGGGCGGGGGCAGCCTGTGTTTACAGTATAAATAAGAAAAATGTCACCGATTTTCATGAGAAAAGTAGCCATTCTTTTGGAGCTCGGTGAAAAAACGCACTATGTCACGGTTATGGTTATGGGTCTTGTCTTAATGAGTTTGCTGTTAACCCTTGTTCTGCTGAGCCCGGATATGCCTTTTCTTTGAAACAATGTAGATCCAGATCAGATGGCTTCTGACGAAGCCATCTGATCAGGATCTACATTGTTTGCAATTCAGATTGTGAATTTGTTGCAATAATTTGCATCAAGTAATCTGATTGGTTGATAATCGGTAGTGGGAGTGGCATATATGAATATTCAGCGTGACAAGGGTTAATGTATTCAGACAGATAGGCTTGAGCAAACTGAAAATGCAGCATCTCATCAGAGTCTACACTGTTTGCCACTTATCCAGTAACATTATGTCCAGTAAACTGTTTGTTTGATTTGAGGTTTAACGTCCCCGTCAACACTGTAGGTCATTTTGGAGAGGTTGCTTCCAATCCAATTTTGTGGGACTTTTACTCGACATTGAGATGAAATGACATCGCAAACCCTGTCGCCCAATGAAACCGGTAGGGTTTATAAGCATGGACTCACACCGCTTTGCTTGGGCAGACATAGATCCTCTAAGTGGTTTCCCAGTACTCGTGTGCGGCCGGTTTCATCTCTGTGTGGAAGCATAATGCAGTCCATCTATTTCTTCAAGCCCCGATGGGCGGGGGCCGACACGGTACTCGTGCGTGTTACCATGATGTAGGATTGGGTCAGACTACATGTAGTTACGGAAAGGCAGGCTGGTCTTAGCGAGTTTACTGTTTATGTATTCAGACAGATAGGCTTCAGCAAAAAATGCAGCATTTCATCAGAGTCTACACTGTTTGCCACTCATCCAGCTACATTATGTACAGTAAACTGTTCCAGAACAGGTATGGTAAGTTGGGGTGTCTGATTATTTAGGATAAATACGGTACTTACAGATGACCCGCGTTATAACGGCAGTAAACGTTCCCTATTATTGTGTCGTTATAATGAATTTGAGTTAAAAAGAATCCCAGTTAGGATTATGATAGGTTTTAAAAGGTCTTTTCCACATCATTACTCCAAGAAGCAAAATGTTATAGAAATTTGTTAGAATCGCCTCGGTGGGGCGATTCTAACAAATATCTATAACATTTTTTCTTGGAGTATTAAATAACAAGAATCTTTCATGACTACATACCGTTATACCTCCCTCATCAGGAGGGAGACTCCCTCATTTTGATGCTAATTTTTTGCCCAATTTATGCTAAATTTTAGATAATTTTTGGAGTCTCCCTCATATGAACTGAGAATTTCCCTATATATTCTTTACATCTCCCTCATCACAATGGCAAATCTCCCTCATACAGTTAAAAAAGGTATCACAGGTATGTTACTATTGATTCGATTTGGGCATTTTGAGCCCGAGGGAAGCCCACTTCGCTCGGATTCTAGGCTAAGCCTTGAGCTAAGAATTCATTCCATTGAAATTGTCGCAGTATAAAGAGTTTTGCCGTTATATCGAATGTCGGTTTAATGAAGGTTAACTGTTTTTCACTTTAGGAAGAGGACACGAGACGACCGCTGAAGAGGAAAGTATCTTCCACTAATGATGCTACAGTGACCCCTCTGAAAACGAGGTCATCATCCAGAAGAGAGGCAAGAACTATGTTGACGAGACGGACCTCCACCGCCAGGAAAAGACACATTGAGGATGATGATGATGATGACGATGATGATGATGATGATTATGGTATATATATAGAGAGAGAATCCTATATTTTAAGACCACCCTTGGGACTGTTCAAAAGTGGTCTTTAAGACCACTTTTGAACAGCACCAAAGGTGGTCTCTGAGTGAGTGTTTGAGTTTTACGTCCCACCAACAGCTAAGGTCATACGGAGACGGGACCTAAGTTTAAAGACTCATCTTAAAGTCTGGAGAAGCCCGGGATCCCTGGTTTACAAGGCGAGTAGCATTACACCACGGAGGCTTCTAAAGGTGGTCTCTGACCAGAGGACATTGTGTGCAGAAAATTCGAAGAAAGAATAACTGCACCCTTCTATAAAATAAACTTTTTTAAGCAGAACTAGTTTTAATTTTAGATGGTCTTAATAGCGGATTTTCACTATACATAGAGAATCCTACACGACGAATGGTCATTTTATATGAAATCACGAAACACGTGTTTCTTAAATTTCATATCAAATGACCACATATGTAAAATTCTGTTTGTCATAAATTATTATAATGATTTTATATCTGATAATTACGGAACCCGGGAAGGGACATGATTTTTTATTTTTATTATGTTGTGCGAACAAGATAATATCTTGAGTACAAGATATTATCTTGTCCGCACAAGATAATATCTTGTCTGCACAACATAGATCTTGTGCGCACAAGATATTATCTTGTCCGCACAAGATAATATCTTGTTCG
The DNA here is from genome assembly GCA_963580285.1 of Lucinisca nassula. NCBI lineage: Eukaryota > Metazoa > Mollusca > Bivalvia > Lucinida > Lucinidae > Lucinisca > Lucinisca nassula. The sequence continues at coordinate 3,825,329 of OY757023.1, read as the reverse complement.
CACAACATATTATCTTGTTTGCACAACATAGATCTTGGGAAGTTGTGCGGACAAGATATTATCTTGTGCGCACAACTTATAAAATAAAAAAAAATCATGTCCCTTCCCGGGTTCCGTAGATAATACTGCTGAAGAATTTCAAAAGAATTTTGGCAGAAACCGGGGGTTGTCACAGATGGCATCCTATAGTAACCATCCACAGATGGCATCCTATAGTAACCATCTGTTATTAAACATGTTTTTAACATGCAACATTATATGATAAAATCCGATTATGCTATATAATCCAGACTGGCTCTAGTTAGGATAGGTGACTGCAGTCGTCGTCTCGCGTCAACACTTTCAAACGACATCTCCTCTGAAGCCACTGGGCCAATTCAGCATAAATTTTATCTGTAGCATCCGGTGGCTTGGAAATCGGCTCATTAGTTTGTTTGCTATGGCAACTTAGAGTTTCCATAGACTTAAAATGGGGAAAACAGAAAAATGGCATTTACGGCCAAACCTTTGCAGATATTATGATAAAACTTGTATAGAAATATTCCTTGAGTGAACTTCTTTCAGTCACATGCTTTTATGCCAACGGGGGAGGTGTCCCAGGGTGTGCTGGGGCCATTCCTCACCCCCTCCAGTGCATAAAAGGCCATATATCTCAGAAACCATTCAGATACCCGCCCCTAAACCATATATATTCTTGTTTCTTATGATAAGACGCATTCAGTGACACAAACCTAGGGGTCCCCTGAGATGTGTCCGGGCCAAGCCCAAACCCCCTACACTTGGTAAAAGACCCAATATCTCAGAGACCGTTGAGGTCCCCACCCCTTAATCATATATATTCTCGTTCCTTATGATAAGACGCATTCAGTGATACCAACCTAGGGGTCTCCCAGGGTGTGCCGAGGCCATGCCCCACCCCTCCATTTTACAAAAGGCGATATATCTCATAAACCATCTGGATCTCCACCCCAAAACCATATATATATTCTTGTTTCTTATGATAAAACGCGTTCAGTGACAACAACCTGCAGGCCACCTGGGATGTGCCTGGGCCTTGCCACACCCCCTCCACCCCATAAAAGGCCCAATATATCAGAAACCGTTCAGATCCCCACCCCTAAGCCGTATATATTCTTGTACCTTATGATAAGACGCATTCATTGATTTCAACCTGGGGTCACCCCGGGTGCGCCGGGGCCATGCCCCACACCTCCACTTCATAAAAGGCGATATATCTCAGAAACCTTCCAGATCCCCACCCCAAAGCCACATATAGTCTTGTTTCTTATGATAAGACGCATTCAGTGACACCAACCTGGGGGTCCCGTATGATGTGCCCAGGCCATGCCCCACCCCCTCCACCTCTTAAAAGGCCCAATATCTCAGAAACCGTTTAGATCCCAACCCCGAAACCATATATATTCTTGTTTCTTATGATTAGATGCATTCAGTGACACCAACCTGGGGGTCCCCTGGGATGTGCCCAGGCCATGCCCCACCCCCTCCACCTCTTAAAAGACCCAATATCTCAGAAACTGTTGAGATCCCAACCCCTAAACCATATATATTCTTGTTCCTTATAATAAAAGGCATTCAGTGATACCAAACCTGGGGAGAAGCCTCCGTGGTCGAGTGGTTACGCTACTCGCCTTGTAAACCAGGGGTCGCAGGTTCGATCCCGGGCTTCTCCAGACTTTCGGATGAGTCTTTAAACCGAGGTCCCGTCTCCGTATGACCTTAGCTGTTGGTGGGACGTAAAACTGAAACACTCACTCACTCACTCACCAAACCTGGGGTCTCCCAGGGAGCGCTGGCACCATGCCCCACCCCTCTACTGCATAAAAGGCGATATATCTCAGAAACCATTCAGATACCCACCCCAAAACCGTATATATTTTTGTTTCTTATGATAAGACGGATTCAGTGACACCAACCTGGGGCTCCCCTAGGATGTGCCCAGGCCATGCCCCACCCCTCCACTTCATAAAAGGTGATATATGTCAGAAACCATTCAGATCCCCACCCCAAAACCACATATATTCTTGTTCCTTATGATAAGACGCATTCAGTGACACCAACTTGGGTGTCCCCTGGGATGTGCCCCGGCCATGCTCCACCCCCTCCACTTTGTAAAAGGCCCAATATCTCAGAAACTCTTTAGATCCCCATCCCTCAACCATATATTCTCTTGTTCCTTTTGATAAGACACATTTAGTGATACCAATCTAAGGATCTCCCAGGGTGCGCTGGGGCCATGCCCCAACCCTCCACTTCATGAAATGCCACATATCTCAGAAACTGTTCAGATCCCCACCCCTAAGGCAGGTATATTTGTGTTCCTTTTGATAAGACTCATTCAGTCACATCAACCTTGGATGTATTTGTGCTAGGGCAATGTGTTGATGCCATGGCCCACCCATCCACTTCATAAAAGGCCATATATCTCAGACACCATTAAGATTCACACCTCATAATCATATATATTCTTGTTCCTTGTGATTAGACACATTCAGTACACCAACTTGGCGGTCCACAGGGGCCATTCTTCATAAGGAGGCCTCATATCTGAGAAACGGTTCAGATCCTCACTCCTAAACAAAATATTTTCTTGGTCCTAATGATAAGACACATTCATTTACAACAATCTTGGATTTCCTGGTGTCTGCCAGGGCCATGCTCCAGCCCCTCCACAGCTTAAAAGGCCTTATACCTCTCGAACTGTACACATCCCAACCCCTAAATTATATATATTCTTGTTCCTTATGATAAGACGCATTCAGTGATACCAACCTGGGCTCTGTTGGATCTATGTCCCATCCCTCCACTTCATAAACGACCTATTTCAGATACAGAGTCCACATTAAAATGGGGTTTGTTTGGGAGACTTTATAATCGATAAATTGAAACCATACATGGCTGCCAGTGGGCAGTGCCTGCCTGAACTCTGGTGAGCATAGTGGCCCATGGGCCTCTTGTTTTTTTCCTCTTTCTGTGTTGTTTTTTTTTTACGGGTAAGATCATTAGATGTCTCACCACTGTGATCACACCTCGCTCGGTCGACAGGTGAGATGGCAAGTTCTGTAACAGAAGATCATGTGTTTTTTTCTCCGGGCACTCCAGTTTTTGCCCACCTCTGATTAACGATCGGCTTGAAATAAGTGAAATAATCTTGTAAGGGCCGTATAACCAACCCCGACCCACCTGTTTCGTTACCTAAACAAGGGACTGAAGTAAAACAAAATTCTATCTTGAGCCTTGCAAGCTTTATGTCCCTTTGAAAGACAAACTATTCCCATCAAGGTTGCATGAGAAATATGAAAAACAAAACAAACAAAAAAACACAATCATTAAAAAATAAAAACCCATTGAATTATACCCCAGCCTCTTTATGACAATAAGCAAACAATTATGAGTCAACAACAGTGTTATATCCCAACAAACATATATAGATTGTAACGACCAACCGTCATTTTTCCATATATAATCTGTACAGTCGCACCTGAAATTCACTCCCCCTTTTTCAAAGTATCCCTATGGGTCTGACTGTGTCATATGTTATATCTAAAACAATGTTACAACAAACAGTTTTATAAATGAATTGCTGTGTATTCTCGTTTCAGATTACCCACAGTACAGGATGAAAAAGCGGGCCTCAAGAAGAAGATCATAAGCCGGAACTATTTTTTTCTTTCAATGGTACATGTACCCTAAACATTTCAAATTTACAAGTTTAACCCTTTTTGTACCAAATGGAATCTTCCTGCTTATATATAGCAGGAGTCTATTTCAGAATTAAGGGGTGTCTGGTTGTTATCTTCAAAATTGGTTTGGAAAATGGCTTAATGGCTTAACTTTTCACAAACAGTGTAGGCCCTGATCAGACGCTGCATTCTGCGGCGTCTGATCTGGGCCTGCACTGTTTGTCAAGGTACCCCTTTAAGGGTTTCTGGTACTAAATGGGTTAACCCTCAAGATGTAGAGAAAAGCCTCAACTGAAAATGTCCTCTTGAACTTTTTAAAAATATTTTTGCACACAGGTAAACAGTGTGGACCCAGAGGAGCAGTCTGATCTGGATCCACACTGTTTGGAAAAATGACTTTTAAAGTAACCTGCAGGCAACAAAGCAGACAACAATTGTCGTGATTGTTGTGATTGGCATCTTGTAGGTTAAAACAAGGGGAGGCAACTTTAGCAAAATATTTTGTCTTTCTAATCAATACGGGTCTTCTCTTCACCCCCTTTTTTACCGAATGGACTCTCCTGTCTTATATATTGGAAGAGTCCATTTAAAATTTTACGGAAAGTTGCTGTTCCAGGTTGGTGTGATTTAATTTACTTAAAATTGGCTGAACCTTTTGCAAACAGTGAAAGCCCTGATCAGACGCCGCTTTCTGCGGCGTCTGATCAGGGCCTACACTGTTTGTGATTGACCCGTTTTGGGCTTTCCCATATAAAATGGGTTAAAGGAAAGGATTTGCTGTTCAGGAGCAATTTTTTTCCTTTAATTAAATTGTCTCCTATCCACTGATTTAAGAAGGGCAGTTGATAAATTCTGGTGAAAGAATTTTGATTCCTTCGTTAGTCCTTATCCCCACTACCTTTGCAAACAGTGTAGATCCAGATCAAATGGCTTCTAAAGAAGCCATCTGATCGGGCTCTATGCTATTTGTCATTCAGTTTGCAAATGAATGCATACATTATATCAAGTAATTTGATTGGTTGAGAGTCAGAAATGGGTGGGGCTGATAAATTTATTCAGCAGGATATTGGAAAGAATAAACAAATGGTTGACACAATGTCAGTTTTGTCCATGTTCCTAATCATTCCCTGCTGAATAAATTATATGTACCACACCCATTTTAGAATATTAACCAATCAAATTACTTGGTTTGAAACCTATAACATGAAAAACCTAATGATTTTACTGTTGGTTTTTGTTTGATTTGAAGTTTAACGCCCCCGTCAACACTGTAAAGGTCATTTTGGAGACGTTGCTTCCAATTTTGTGGGACTTTTACCCGACACTGAGATGAAATGACATCTCAAACCCTGTCGCCCAATGAAATCAATAGGGTTCATAAGCATGGATTAGGTCTCTCACCGCTGTGGTTCGAGCCTTGCTCGGGTCACATGCGAGACGCCAAGTTCTGCAACGGTAGGTCAGGTGGCTTTTCTCCGGGAACTCCGGTTTTCGCCCACCTCTGATTAACGATCGGCTCGATATGAGTGAAATAATCTTGAAAGGGCCGTACCCCTCCCCCCCCCCAAAAAAAAAAGGTATGGATGGTCCGACTCGCACCGCTTTGCCTGGGCAGGCTTAGATCCTCTAAGTGGTTTACCAGTTCTCGTGTGCGGTCGGATTCAGCTCTGCGTGGAAGCATCATGCACCCCATCTATTTCTTCAAGCCCTGTTGGGCGGGGGCCAAATTTTACTGTTGTTTCTGTATAGTTCAAACTTTATTGACACTTCTCATCACAGCTATATAACTTTGACTCCCTTGAACCCCGCTTTTTTTCAGTAAAACTGGTGTTTACAGGGGTAAACCTCTGCTCTAAGATATAGATTGTGGGTACTCGTTAGAACCACCTCAATGAGTTGGTTCCAACGAGTACCTGCAATCTATCTGCTCTAAAATATAGATTGTGGGTACTCGTTAGAACCTCCTCAATGAGGTGGTTCTAACGAGTACCCGTAATCTATATTTTGAGCAGAAATAAGAAAAATATCACACTTTTTCATCATTTGTTTTTCCGGCTGCAAAGTTCACAATGCATTTGTATAGGCGGGTTTTCGTAGTGAAAATCCTCAATGCTTTAATAGTGTTCGAGAGCAGTGTAATGTGTGGTTGTGTGTTTTCCATAGGCGACAATAGTAACCTTTTACCTGCTCCCACAAAAACTACACATACAAAACTTTTCAAACCTTACTTGTTTATAGAGCCATCCTAGCCCAACAAGTTAGTGAGAAAAAATCCACATGTTGTCCGACTCATTTTCAAGTTACAGTCAACCATGTTTGTTTACCTGCTAGAACGGAGTAAATAAAACCAACATTTTTAAAGGAGGGGTGACCATATAAAATCAGCAAAAATTTCTTTGAGCTTGCAGATATATTTATAAAACATGCATCATTTTAGTCCCTTATACCTATCATTTTCTCACATTGAAATAAAACATGGGATATATATCCAATGGAAGCAAAGCTCGGTCCCAAAGTGATAAAACCCGGTACCTCCCAGTATTTAGTGTAATCCTACCTATTTGAAAACAGAAAATACTAGATGTAGTTCATAAGAATTTTTAGACACCTACAACCTCTTTATAAGACTTCATTATAACTCAGCTTGGATATAACATGATCTAAAGCTGGATCCAAAATGTGTATAGATTATAACATAAAAATCCTAAAAATTCGGACACTTTGAGGACTTGCTGTAATTCTCTTAAAATTTTAACGGATTTGTTTCGCGATCTAGCAAGGAGTCCAAAAAGTAGAGGCAGAATTGCAAACAGTGTAGACCTGGTCAGACTGCTCCTTCAGGGTCTACACTGTTTGCTTAGGCCTGTCTGCCCAATACTTAGGGTCATTACTGTAATTAGAAAAATGACCATGAGTTTAAAAAACAATGTATCAGTCAAACATAAAAAAATGACCATAAATCTATAAAAAAAAAAAATGCATAATTACAGTAGAACTTTGATGGCTCGAACACCGATGGCTCTTTTACCATGGATGTGTCAAACCCATTCTTGAGCCCCTAGCGAAATCCTCTACATAAGAAATAGTGGGGGATAATTAAGGAGATTTTAGTCTTTTATCTTGCAAATGATTAATAGTCTTTTATCTTGCAAATGTATGCTGTGTGTACTCATTAGAATCGCCTCGATGAGGCGATTCTAATGAGTACACACAGCATATATTTTCATTATAGAGCACCGAAAAGATGTCTAAAAGTACCCCGTTATGCCTCCTGACAGTAACCCTCAGTGGCTCGAACTACCCGTCTCGAACAGATTTTCGAGGTCCCAAAGGTGTTTGAGCCATTGAAGTTCGACTGTATGTAGAAAAATGACTATATGTCTATAAAAGATGTATAGAATATACAGAAAAAAATGATCATAAATCTATTAAAAAAAAAAATAAAAAAAAACATAAAATATATAGAAAAATGACCATAATTCTGTTAAAAAAATGTACACATAGATTGCATAGGAAACTGTATAGATTATAGACTGAACAAATAACCATAAATGGTCTTTTTTTGTTTTCAAAATAATTTCAACATTTTTGTTTGGCACTGTTAGTAACCCATTGTGTACCGGAAATCCAAAAACGGCTACCCTGGCAAACAGTGCAGGCCCAGTTCAGACGATGCAGAATTCAGCGTCTGATCAGGGCCTACACTGTTTGCAAAAACCTTAATACATTTTCCAGATACATTTTGAAGAAGACACAACCTGGCACCCCTAAATTTTGAAATGGACTTATGCTGTATATAAGGAGGAAGTGTCCATTTGGTACAAAAGGGGTTAAACATTTTCTGATTTGGATCTCAGCTGTAGTGTTATAAAGAGGTAAAGGTGTCTTCTAAGGCTACCGCGATTAATCGTATAATGGATTAATCGATCGATAAATTCCACAAAAATGATTATCATTTCTGATTTGGTTTTAATTGATTACTTGATAGGTACAATTTACTGCGTAAATGTATGCTTAAAATAGCTGGATGAGTGGCAAACAGTGCAGACCCTGATGAGACGCCGCATTATGTGGCGTCTCATCTGGGTCTACACTGTTTGCTCAGGCCTGTCTGTTCAAATATACATATGGTAAAGTGCAACATATGGTAAGAGTCATGCTCAGACAGAAAGCCAGACAGGTAAAATAATGACAAAAATCTAGCGATTACTAATCGATTATCGATCGCAATGACAGGACTGATAATCGATTATCTTTTCAGCTCCGATTAGCCAGCCCTAGTGTCTTCATAGAGGATCTTACATGAGTGTTCATGTATTAATATTTACATTTCCAGTGTAAAGTCTAATGTAAACCTATAGAAAATTATTGCGTCCATACGTCCATGAACGCATCGAATCACATGATTTTCAGTGATGTTAAGTGACGTCCTTCTAAACCATTGTTCTCTACGGGCGTTGATGACGTCAACGCTGCTCCGCTCTTTGTCGAAAAACAGGTGTAAATGTTTTTTCAGATTTAAAAGTTTGCCCTACAAGCATTTTTTTTCGCCCAGTGATGAGGGAAAATAATGTAAATATAAAAAATAAACTTATTTTTTCTGCTTTTCATGAAAGTATGAACGGCAGTGGGTCGCTAGCAAAGTTTACATGAACCCCTTCGGTGTTCGTTTACTTTGCACGTGATCCACTGCGTTCATACTTCCATGAACTGCAGAAAAATAAATTTCATTTCTTATTTGAATTTATTAAACAAGTTGAGGATAAGGGATCAAATGCGAGGCTGTGCCGAGCATTTTATCCCTTTTCCTCCACGAGTTTAATAAATTCAGTAATACATGAGCACGAATGCAAGATTCTATTTATCATATGACATTTGAAACGCATTTTAGTCACGATTGTTTACAAAAATATCAATATTCCGCCATTAGTAAATGTGACGTCGTTAAGGACGTCGTACATGTAACGTTATGGGACGTATCTAGCTAATTAGCATATTTAATCCACTAGTGGATTATCGAAAATATTACATGGCGTTATATTTACATTTCCAGTGTAAAGTCTAATGTAAACCTATAGAAAACAGTTGCGTTCATTCTTCCATGAACGCATCGAATCACATGATTTTCAGTGACGTTAAGTGACGTCATTCTAAACCATTGTTCTCTACGGGCGTTGATGACGTCAACGCTGCTCCGCTCATTGTAGAAACACAGCGTGTAAATGTTTTTGCTTACAAGCATTTTTTTTCGCCCAGTGATGGGGGGCAAATAATGTAAATATAAAAAATAAACTTAATTTTTTCTGCTTTTCATGAAAGTATGAACGACAGTGGGTCCCTAGCAAAGTTTACATGAACCCCTTCGTTTAACGTCGATATCAATATTTTTCAGTCATATCACGACGGTGTCTGGTTGTGACAGGGAGCTGAATGCTCACTTTTATAGTGCTGCCTCACTGAAGTATCATGTCCCAGACACATTACATGATACCACACCCAGTCACATTATCCTGACACTGGGTCGACCAGTCCTAGCTCTACCCCGTAAATCTGAGTGCCAAGCGAGGAGCAGCTAGTACCATTCTTAACGACTTTGGTATGTCGCGGCCCGGGATCGAACCCGTGACCTCCCGTTCCTCAGAGCGGACACTCTACCAACTGAGCTATCGGGGCCGGTTTTTAACCCTTAAGACGCCGAGAAAAACTACATCTGAAAATGTTGCCGACCCCGGCAGGTATTGAACCCGCGTCATCCTGATCACCAGTCAGATGCGTTTGATGAGGTCACATGTAAATATGCTTTATTTTTACAATATTCTGCTTGCATTTAGATTTTTTTTGTGAACAGCGGGGCAGATAACAGGGTGTATTTGATGGGTCGACATCATTTGTGTCACTTGTGTGTAAGATATGTTGACGCTACGTCTTAGAATCACAAGCTGTAGTACTTGATTTTGAGAAAAATAACACTCATGACCAAACGAAGATGTATTCCATCACAGAAACACGCCTATATAATTCTGATCCCCCTGAACTCCACTTTTATATAGTAAAACTGGGGTTTACAGGGGTAAACCTTATTTTTCCTATTTCTGCTCTAAAATATGGATAAATATAAATATATTGGTGCAGTGCATGGTGCAGTGGTAAAGCATCCGATTTGAGATCGAGAGGTGGCCGGTTCGAGCCTCGCAAGCGCCACGTTTTGTTTCCTTGAGCAAGAGACTTTATCCACATTGCTTAGTACTGATTCCTACCCAGGAAAAGGGGGCCTTATGGAAGATTAGTACTAGTACTAAATGTGTTACCCTCTATAAATAAGGTTGATTATTATTATTATAGATTGTGGGTACTCGTTAGAACCGCCTTGGCAAGGCGGTTCTAACGTGTACCCTCAGTCTATATTTTTAGCAGAAATAAGAAAAATATCACAATTTTTCAGCTGGAAATTTTGGTTTTTGCGCGGTAAAATTTAGTGTATTTGTATAGGCGTGTTTTCGTAATGCATTATTATGGGGAATAGGAGAAAATTCTCAACACGAATCGGAATATCGTAATTGTACTTATTTTCACTTATGTAATATTCATGGTTTTCCAGATTTGTGCATATATTCATGGGTATTTAATGTTTGAATACAGTGAAATTCCACTATTAAGACTACTTAGAATTATGACTGATCCTGATTTAAAATGCTTTATAATATTAAGAAGGGCGCAGTTATTCTTTCTTTGTAGTTTCTGCACCCTATGGCTCTGGTCAGGGACCACCTTTGGGACTGTTCAAAAGTGGTCTTTGGTTGTAGTCAAAAAGGTGGTCTTATTTAGAAGGGTGCAGTTATTCTTTCTTTGTATTTTCTGCACTCTGGCTCTATTCACAGACAACCTTTGGGACCCTTCAAAAGTGGTCTTAAAGACCACTTTTGAACAGTCCCAAAGGTGGTCTTAATACAAGAACTTTACTGTATTTACAAGTCTCCTATTTGTAATTTACAATATTTGTTCACATTTTACAGTTTGCTAATCGTGATCAGTATTACCATCAAGAAAACACGCCTATATAATTTTGGTCCCCTTGAACCCCTTTTATGTAGTAAAACTGGGGTTTACAGGGGTAAACCTTATTTTTCTTATTTCTGCTCTTAAATATAAATTGTAGGTACTCGATGAGGTGGTTCTAACGAGTACCCACAATCTATATTTTGATTGTAGGTACCTCGATGAGGTGGATCTAACAAGTACCCACAATCTATATTTTGAGCAGAAATGTGAAAAATATCACAATTTTTCTACTAAAATTTTCGTTTTTTAGGTTGTAAAATTTCCAATATATTTGTATAGGCCTGTTTTCATAATGACAGCGAAATATGTACAATTACAGTACCTCTGTTGTCTGTTTCACCGTGCTGTGTCAGTATTGTCATGTATATTCTGGTCATTTTAATAAAGTACAGAAAAAAAAATTGTTTATTTCTTGTGTTAGGAGGGGAAGTTTTATCATAAGCTGTCTTACAGAACAAAGGTTTATCCTTTGCATCATTTATATTTCCCTCTTGTTTTGAAATTTTTGTTTTGTTTTTTTTCTAATTTTGGTTTTACAGCCCTTTCAAGTTTCTTTCAATTAATTGGAGCTGATAGTTAATTTGAGGTGATTGACAGTTGGAGTACCAGAAGTCATGTTCTGGAATGGAGTGAATGAGTGTGACTTTTACGTCCCACCAACAGCTAAGGTCAGACGGAGATGGGACCTCGGTTTAAAGACTCATCCGAAAGTCTGTTCTGGAATGGAAGGGCAGGTGGTTTTTCTCCAGGAGAAAAAGCACCTAACCTTCCATTCCAGAACATAGCATCTTACGTGTGAACCGAGTGAGGCTCGAACACACACTTCTGAGAGACCTAACGATTAAGAGATGGTGCGCATATCCACTAGGACATGGAGGCATGTTTTTTGTCTTATGAAGAGATCACTAATAATCTGGCCAACTGAACAGAAGTTTATCCTTTGAGCCGTGGCCCATCATTAACTAGAGTTTACTTGTGCGCCCACCGAAGACTCAGATCAGCCTGTGCATCCGCGCAGTCTGATCAGAGTCTTTGTTGTGCTAAGGATAGCTAAGGACCCAATGCTCCTTCATGCAGCAAGAGAAGTCTCTGGTCAGACTATATGGATATGCAGGCTGATCTGATTCTTCGCTGGGCGCACATGTAAATTGTAGGAAAGCTCCTTGGTGTTATTTCACTACTGCTTTGAGGTTTGTTTGGTTTGGAGTTAAGCAGCCTAGTCAATACTATTTAGGTAATATCGAGCCCGTCAGTTTACCTGTCCGCTTTTTCACAGGCAGTAGTACACACTGTTTTGGCAGGAACAGACAAAAGCCCTTCTGGAATCAGTGGAAGGGAGAGAGTGGGTGTGTGTTTTACAGCCCACTAACAGCTAAGGTCATATGAAGATGGGACCTTGGTTTAAAGGCTCACCCGAAAATCTGGAGAAGCCCAGTATCAAACCCACAACCTCTGATTTATGAGGCAAGTGGAAGGGACAGAATTACAGTAGCCAAGATCAGACACCATGAAAGAATGACAACAACACCAGCAGGTGTCGAACCCGTAACCTCCAGATCACCAGTAAGATGAACATCCCAGCTATTGAGGCTGGCTATAACAAGAATCCGTACCAAAAACATGTTTACTGTAGAAATCAGAAAAAGTGTCCCAAAAGATCCACATTTCTCATACCATTAAGCATTACGAAAGCATGCCTCTTCCAATATATTGAAAATTTTACCATAAAAAGAGAAATTTTTCAAATTAAAAACATATTTTTTAGGTTTCTGAAAAAAAAAAAAGATTGTCCTCTTTAAAATGCATATATTGTGGGTACTCGCTGAGGTGGTTCTAATGAGTACCCACAATCTATGTTTTTGAGCAGAAATAAGAAAAAAAATGTATACCTCTGTAAACCCCAGTTTTACTGTATAAAAGTGGGGTTAAAGGGGGTCAAAATTATCAGGCCTCATACTGACCACGCTTTTCCATGCCTGAAAGGCCCGATTTTGCAGGTTCAACCCTTATCCTGCTGAACAAGACAACAATATTACCTTTGCAAACAGTGTAGATCCTGATCTGATGGCTTCTGCCATCTGATCAGGGTCTACACTGTTTGTAATGAGGTTTGTGAAAATATAAAGTAATTTGGTTGACTTATAGTCAGAAATAAGAGTTAATTAGTTTTTTAAACAGACTATACACACAAAAATCAGAATCTAAAAGCCTAAAATCAAGAAAAAAATCAAGCTCCAAAAGCCTGAAATCCTGCAAATGCCTGAAAAATACAATCTCTCAGAAACTTTGACGCAAAACTTTAACCAAATGTAAAATTTCTAAGTCTGTGACCTTGACATCAAGGTCACTGTGGGGGGTGGGACATGCATCAATGAAATCTTTAGACCAGTATGTAACTTCAGTGTAAGTATCAACCAAATCTATCAAACGGTTCAGAAGATACAATCTCCTAGAAACTTTGACACAAAAGTTTAACCAAAATGTTAACGGACGGATGTATGGATGGACGGAAAGACGGCCGTTCTCACGAATGGATACTTAAGTGGCTAGGCGTCGGCATATTGACTACTTAAGCTGCAAATGTGGCAAGCCACCTACTAGACAATTTTTGCCACTTAAGTACCAAAATAACGGAATAAAGTCCATTTGGACTCACGAATATATACTTAAGTGTCAAACTGTCCAAATTTTTGCCCCCTAAATGTCGTTTCGTTGGTGCGGACACAGGTAAGGACGGACTGACGGAAAGACGGACACACGGAAGGACAGACAGGCATTATACAGGCATGTTTTTATGATGCTACTTTGACCTATGACTTCATCAGTCAAGGATATGAAGGCAAACAAAAACTACTTTCTTTATTAGTGAGAAGATTTTATTTCCTGTAAAAGCACTTCTTCATTTTCACCCAACAGTAGACGACTAAGGTAACAAATCACAGATGAAATAATATTAAGCACAGAAAAACGAAAAACTAGCACTTTGTTTGGTAGTGGACAACTATTCATATGCTACAATGACCATATTTAACCTTTACCACAGTCTAGGCTAATTCAGCAGACGACAAGTTGTTGATATTTTTCCCACAAAACAGGATTTGTCCGCTCATGCAAATTGTCTCCATAGGAGACAATTTGCATGAGATGTCAAATCCTGTTTTCTGGGATATACAGTCTAACTTCGATGGCTCGAACCCCTTTGGGACCATAGAACTTTGTTCGAAACAGCGGTAGTTGGAGCCACTGTTGCATACTTCCAGAAAACCTAACGGGGGTATTTTTGGGCTTCGTTTCGGTGTTCTGTAACATAAATGTATGCTTTGTGTACTCGTTAGAATCGCCTCATTGAGGCGATTCTATTGAGTACATTTGCAAGATACAAGTTGAAAATCTCCTTAATTATCCCACACTTTTTGTTATGCAGAGGCATTCCCTAGGGACTCAAAAACGGGTTCGACTCAGACATGGTAAACGAGCCATGGGTGTTCGAGCCATCGAAGTTCGACTGTATATATAAATATATTTTTTTATTTTTCTGAGGTTAAAGAGATTCCTAATTATGGCACCAATTTGTGTATAAGAAAGGAAAAGACACACGTATATAACTACTTTGTGTTGCATATTAAAACTTCAATGCACCAAATGTACCATATATATTCAGACAGCGGCCTGAGCAAACATTGTTGAGCTCGATGAGACGTCGCTGTATTCCGCATCTCATCAGGGTCCACACAATTGCAGCTCATCCTGCTGTTTGAACTATTTTGTGTTCTATATTTCAACAACATTGCACCAAATGTACTGTCTATCAAATTAATCAAACGCAACACTGAATGTAAGAAACAAGTCCTCAGACAGTTTAAAGGTGCATTATTGAGCTACCGGGTCTCAAAATTTTTTTTCTGGTTTTTATCTTCAATGCATACTCCTTTGTCATGTGTACACTTTTGGAGCCAAATACAGCTTCAGAACTTTGTGAAAATTGTCGTTTTCATTCGTGTTTACCCTTCGCTCTGAACATGTGTTCGGAATTTCTGTTCTAAAAATAAACCTGTCACTTTACACATACATGGCGACAGTATCGTCTCCGAGTGTCGTTACTTATGGCATGGTATTCAGCGTCATATTTTTTCCGATTTAGGCATGGCCTAAGCAAACAAGGCCAAAAATGAACGTCACAAAACGTCATATATGGGGATTCTATTTTTGTCACAAACTAAAAATAGATCTAACCAGTGAGCGAAACCTAGTTAAGGAATCCCTCTCAAACTCGTTTACCTGTCATCATAATTGTTCGCATTTTTGCATAAAATGCATTCATTTGCATTGTTTTAAAGAAAAATACTGGCTATATGTATTTTATTTTTGGAAGCATTTTTTCCAGATAGCTCAATAATGCACCTTTAACACCTTGTGTGCTTTTCTTTGAACATGATCCTCTACATAATACTTAGGGGAATGTATACACCTTCAGGGGAGGCAACTCCTGCAAAAGTATTTTTATCTCCCATGTCAATAGGGGTCAACTCTTAAAGGAAAGAAGTTGCTCCTGAGGAGCAAATTCTTTCCTTTAAGAGTAGGCATCTTTTTCAGTGAGATAATGCTTATAGAAAAGCGAATAGGTAGTCCAGAAAATTGTCTCCCTTTGGAAAATGGCGGAAAATTCTGCCAGGTCCTATCAAGATAACAAGTCCATGTAATGAATACCCATGTAAACCCAACTTTATATTCAGAAAAAGGGGATTTACAAGGGTATGCATTTTTTTCTTATCTTCGCTCAAAAATAGATTGTAGGAGCTCATTAGAACTGCCTCCAGAGGCAGAACTAACGAGCACCCACAATCGATGATTGCAGCAGAAATAAGAACAAAATCTGACAGAAATATTCTCAGAAAAGAATATTAATTCAAAATCTTTATTTTTTGAATACTCAAATAGGAAAAGCACTGTTTTTTTACAAAAGTCATTTTTTTTTTTAGTCAGATCTCTCCGATTACCTTCAAAAGTCACAGGTAATGGACAAATATAGGGTGACTTTGGCAAAAAAAAAAAAATAATAATAATTAACCCTTGTCCTGCTGAGCCCGGATATGACTCGTCTTTCAAACAATGTAGATCCAGATCAGATGGCTTCTTCAGAAGCCATCTGATCAGGATCTACATTATTTGTCATTCAGATTGTGAATTTGTTGCAATAAGTGGCATCAAGTAATCTGATTGTCTGATAATCAGTAGTGGGTGTGGCATATTTAAATATTCAGCAGGACAAGGGTTAAGTGCGGTTGTGAGAGAAAATCTTATCTCACGCGGGTTGCATTTTCCTAATGCCTTTAGAGAACATATACATAACAACATTCATCTGAACGGTCCTACTGTGTATCTTCCTAGCACTCTTGGAATTTAAAATTTATTAACTAGAGTCATAGACCATATTTAAACCTTTTAATATGGGAATCGGAAACTTTCCCCGGCATATTTGGCCTCAGAGCCCAGTTCTTCCTCAATTCTCAACAGCTGGTTGTATTTTGCAAGACGTTCTGAGCGGCAAGGGGCTCCAGTCTTGATCTGAAATGATTCAAAACAAATATTTTTTTAGGAAGATATAATTTTTTTTTTAAAGAAGAAATGTGTTTCTGAGAAATGTTTTATTTTAAAGAGGAAAAATGTGTAACTTTTTAAAAGGAGAAGAAAATTGTATTATATAAAGCAAAGTTCACATAATCAATATTTGTTGAATGCAACACTGAGGAAGAGTTGTGATTTAAACATCCCAGCTGAACACACAAATACACTATCATACCCCAGCTGAATACTCGTCCCCACTCCCAGGAGCCACTATCATATCCCAGCTGATGAAATGATATCTCCTGTCACCCATTGAAACCAATATGGTTAATAAGCATGGATGGTCTAAACTGGCACACCTCTAGGTCAGACTTACTACTAGGTGTCCCCAGTCCCCCCCCCCCCCCCTTACGCCCTCTTGTGAGACACCATCACAACCCAGCTTAAGAGATGAACTAGCTATGGTAATGTAGTGGTGAGACTCACATAGGAGCCGGGGCACAGCATTTTCTGAAATTTACATGTGCACCCAGCAAAGAATCAGATCAGCCTGCGCATCCATACAGTCTAACCAGACTTCTCTTGCTGCACGAAGGAGCATTGGGCCTTTAGCTATCCTTAGAGCGTACAACAAAGACTCTGATCAGACTGCGCGGATGCGCAGGCTGATCCGAGTCTTTGTTGGGCGCACGTCTTATTGTAGGTTTTGTTGTGCGCTGGCTCATATGTCCTGTGAAGAGTGTGGAGCGCAGTGGTGCAGCGGTAAAGCATGGCTTAGAGAACGAGAGGTACCGGGTTCAATCCTCACATGCGTCATGTGTTGTTTCCTTGAGCAAGAGACTTTATCCACATTGCTCAGTACTGGTTTCTACCCAGGAAAAGAGGGCCACATGGAAGATTAGTATAGTACTAAATGTGTTACCCTCTATAAATAAGGTTGATTATTATTATTATTATTATTATAACTAAGTGGGCAATGAAGGTGTCCTCAGTCTACGCACTTTTAAGAGACAGTATCACTCCCCAGCTGAATACAGTGGACCCTCGCTATAACTACAGTATTTGATCCCTATTATTGTGCCGTTATAAAGAATTTGCCGTTAAAAAGAAACCCAGTTAGAGTATGATAGGTAATAAAAGGTCTTATAGACATTTGTTAGAATCGCCTCGTTTCTTGGAGTATTAGATAAGAAAAAGCTGAAAGGTTGCCTTTGGAAACAAAGAACACATAAAAGAACGAAAATCGGAGACTCGGTTTTATTGAGACCTTTTCATGACTATGGATTTGATTTGTGCATTTCCAACCTGAGGGAAGCCCACGTCGCTCACCTAGGCTAAGCCTTTAACAAAGTAGTCATTCCATTGAAATTGCCGTTGTACCAAGTTTTGCCATTATAACGAATGTCTGTATAAAGAGGAATGACTGTACATAGATGAGTTACGGTAATTTAGTGATGAAAGACTTACCTGCCCTGTGCAGAGTCCTACCACGAGGTCAGCAATGAAGGTGTCCTCAGTCTCGCCGCTCCTGTGAGACACCATCACACCCCAGTTCTGTGCCTTAGACATTTTCCATCTAGAAACACAAAATTAGAATATTCACCCAAACATATCATAAGATGTAGCGGGGTTATGTAGAGTTTTTTTAGACTGTGTCCAAAGAATACAGATCTCATCTGACCCATCCCAGTTGTTCAAAGCATTGTTAGCTTAAGGAACTCTTTAAAGGCAAAATTGTTAATTGTTCTAGCAAGTACAATTCCTAATTTGTATTATTTTTGCTGAAAAAAATGGGAGCAGCTTTTGTTTAAATGCAAAAGCTGTTCACAGTTTTTTTTTAGCAAAAATATCAGCATATTTGCTAAACTAAATGATCAACATTTTAATGATTCATTAACTAATGCCATTGTTAAATTCAACCAGTGGCCGGCCTCGGTAGCTCAGTCAGATGTGTGCCTGCCGGAGTCGGCAACATTCTTTCGCGGAGATTGATCTTGAAATCTTTTCTATGGTCATTCTCTCCCTTCTGCTGATTCCAGAAGGGCAGTTGTTAGTTTCTGGCGAAAGAATGTGCACTGTACTGGGGTTAACCACTTACGTATAGCCTGCCCAGGAAAAGTGTGGATAGGTAAACTGACTGGCATAAAAATAACCTAAAATAGTGTTGACTGGGCCGTTAAACTCCAATACAAACAAAAACAAAAATTTGAACACTGTTACAGAATCTTCTATCTGACCCTCACAAAAAAGTGGATACATAGCCTTTATTTTTTGATGATTTTGTTTGATTGATTTGAGGTTTAATGTCCCCGTCAACACTGTAAAAGTCATTTTGGAGACATTGCTTCCAATTCTGTGGGACTTTTACCAGACATTGAGATGAAATGACATCTCAAGCCCTGTCGCCAAATGAAACCAGTAGGGTTTATGAGCATGGACGGGCCAACTCGCACTGCTTTGCCTGGGCAGGCTTAGATACTCTAAGTGGTTTACCAGTACTCGTGTGCGGGTCGGTTTCAGCTCTGCCTGGAAGCATCATGCAGCCCATATATTTCTTATAGCCCCTATTGGTGGGGGCCGTAGTTTTTGATGAAGTAATGTGAGTAGCTACTCACATAATATTAATATATAATTACCATTTTAACCCTTTTTGTACCAAATGGAATTTTCCTCCTTATATATATAGCAGGAGACCATTTCAAAATTAAGGGGTGTCAGGTTGTGTTTTCATCAAAATCTATTTGGAAAATGACTGAACTTTTGGTTTAAACAATATTAATTTGCAAATAAATTACAAAGACATACATACACGCAAAATGACATAGGATCTGACGGTAAGCATAGTGCTTATATGGAAGTCATTTCCTAGGTTCAAGTATTGTATACAGTGTATTCGAATAATGGTTAAATAGTGACGTGAATATAAAACCAAATCGTTCTGAACTTTGAGCAAACAGTGGAGGACCTGATCAGATGCCGCGTTCTGCGGCGTCTGATCTGGGCCTGCACTGTTTGCCAGGGTACCCGTTTATGGGTTTCTAGTACTAAATGGGTTAAAAAAATCTAACTTTTAACGATATGTTAATGATATGGGGACAAGATTTTACTTACGCCTGGATAGACTCTGTCACACTACCAATCTGGTTGACTTTCAACAGCAAACAGTTACAAGCCTTCTTGTCAATGCCCATCTGTACCCTTTTTGGGTTGGTCACCAGTAAGTCATCCCTGAAAATTTATTTATTTATCAGAAATTTCATGACACATAAACATATACTATTGTTTCATAGATGTTGTTTATCGGTACGTTTCGCTTTTTAGTTGTCGTGTTTCAGATACACGGCAGTCAGGTTACTAGTCTTGCCATCTTTTTCGTCCGTGACCTTGCTGCGAAAATTTGACACCTGCACACGTACCACATTTAACAGTAAAATTCTTGTTTTTACCTATCATTTTAATGTTTTGAGCGTTGCCAGGGTGAATGCTTTTGTACGGTTGGCTATTCTAACTCTCTAACCCCACATGTGACCTTTTGCACACTTCGCACCACCAATTTTACCACCTGAATTCTGTTGGACTGAAGAGGGCCTTGCGAGCAGTTCACTTGCTCACTCAGGCACCATTATTTTCAACTGCTATTGACAGTCATTGTCTGATATTGCTATAATTTGAAGATGTCATAGCCAGGTATGAATTTCTTGTTCTGTAACCTGTTTATTCTATTGTTATTTCCTTAGTTCTTTATTCTGAACATTGAGCATATTTCATAGTTTGCCATTTTGCTTTAGCTAATATTACCGCTCTTGCTCATGCTCAACTATTGGATTTCTGCCATATTGCTTGCACTTAGAATAATGCAGTATAAGCTGCGAAGGTCACTTGTCTAGCTTATTCTATAGCTATATTCTTGAGTGCTTTAATAGGTCACAATGTACTCGGCCTGTGTTAGAGTTTCATTGCCATGAAATTCTTCACATGTACCGGAGTTTCCCCACCAAATTGCCATTTTCATTGTCAACCTTACATCTGGCTCGGAGGGCCTATACGGGTGTATTCACAACCCTAAATCCCCACTCATCCATGCATTTTATCCTAGCAGAGGACAGGCCTCTGTGACCTGGTGGCTAACAGCGCGGACTCTTGACCATTAGGCCTCTCCTCGCAGTGGTTCGAGCCTCGCTCGGGTCATATGTAAGACGCCAATTTCAGCAACGGAGGGTCCTGTGGTTTTTCTCCAGGTACTCCGGTTTTCGCCCACCTGATTAAGGGTTTGCTCGATATGAGTGAAATAATCTTGAAAGGGCCATAAAACCAAATCAAACCATGCCAGCAGAGTGTGTCCTGTCATTCACTGTTCTTTGCATATTGTCCTGTAATGTAACCGCTGTCATTCATCCATGTTAATATCGGTTGATATACAGTCGAACTCCGATGGCTCGAACCCCTTTGGGACCATGGAAATTTGTTCGAGACAGCGGCAGTTCGAGCCGCTGTTGCATACTTCCAGAAAACATAACAGGGGTATTTTTGGACTTCTTTTCGGTGTTCTGTAACATAAATGTATGCTGTGTGTACTCATTAGAATCGCCTCATTGAGGCGATTCTAATGAGTACACATAGCACACATTTGCAAGATAAAAGTAGAAAATCTCCTTAATTATCCCACACTTTTCTTATGCAGAGGAATTCCCTAGGGACTCAAAAACGGGTTCGACTCAGCCATGGTTAACGAGCCATCGGTGTTCGAGCCATCGAAGTTCGACTGTATTATATGTAATGCTGCATAGATTATGCTGTAACCATTTGTGTTGTCCTGTAGATAGTATATTGTCAATCGTGTTTGTTTGTAGGACACCCTTTTTCGTTTTATATAAACGAACCCTCAGAATCCATTGTCTGGTCTTCATTTACTCCCTGATGTTCACCCGGCGACAATTTTTGATTTGAGGTTTAACGTCCCCGTCAACACTGTAAAAGTCATTTTGGAGATGTTGCTTCCAATTTTATGGGACTTTTGCCCGGCATTGAGATGAAATGACATCTCAAGACCTGCCGCCCAATGAAACTAATAGGGTTTATAAACATGGACGGACCGACTCGCACCACATTGACCGGACAGGCTTAGATTCTCTAAGCTGTTTACCAGTACTCGTGTGCGAGTCAGTTTCAGCTCTGCGTGGAAGCATCAAGCAGCCCAACTATTTCTTCAAGCCCCGATGGGCACGGGCTAAACTACTCAAGTCTTTGGAAGCTTGCAAAAATGTGTTTGCTTCTGTAGTGTGTGTGTGTGTGAATTCGGGTTTAACGTCGCTTTCAACAATTTTTCAGTCATATCATGACGGTGTCTGGTTGCGACAGGGAGCTCAATGCTCACGTTTGTAGAGCTGCCTCACTGAAGTATCATGTCCCAGACACATTACATGATACCACACCCAGTCACATTATCCTGACACTGGATCGACCAGTCCTAGCTCTACCCCGTAAATCTGAGTGCCAAGCGAGGAGCAGCTAGTACCATTTTTAACGACTTTGGTATGTCGCGGCCCGGGATCGAACCCGTGACCTCCCGTTCCCCGGAGCGGACACTCTACCAACTGAGCTATCGGGGCCGGTTTGCTTCTGTAGTAACTTCCACAGTACTCACTGATTTTATACTCACCCTACAATCTGGAAGGGCACATCTTTTGTGAGTTTAGAATAGGCATCCCAATCATCTTGATCAAATGGGTCTTCTATAGACACTATCGGGTAGTCAGTATTAAAAGTCTTGTACAGTTCTGCCAATTGATCTGAAGTGATCTACAAAATAAATCCTTCAAATACAGTAAAATTCCTATATTAAGGCCACCTTTGTTAAACACCAGGGGCCAGTTGTTCAAAGCATCGTTAGCTTAACGAGCTCGTTAGTGGTCATATTGTTAACTCTTCTAGCAAGTACAATATCGAAAATTTTGGTATTTTTGCTGAAAAAATGTGAGCAGCTTTTGCGTCCGCAAAAGCTGCTCACATTTTTTCAGCAAAAATTTCAGCATATTTGCCATATTTAATGATCAAAGTTTTAACGTTACATTAACTAACAACATCGTTAGTTTTAACAACTGGCCCCTGGAAAACTTCTTAGAAGTAGCAACACACTTTATTTACAACAATGGTGGACATAAAATAACTCTATGACGTTATGTCGTTTCCATGATGTTCATGACATCACAGTTAAGAACTAGAGCTGTCAGTGAAACTGACTAGGGCCCCGGCAGCGCTATCAGAGGAGTAGGAAAATGTTGATGTTAAAAAAGACGTTTTTTTTTTCCTTTCACCTCTAAGTATGACCTTGACCTTTGAGGTACGGACCTGGGTCTTGCGCATGACACACTGTCACATTATGGTTAATATTTCTGCTAAGTAATATTTAAATCCATCCAGGTATAAGAAAATTATAGATTGGACACAATAAAAAAGACGCTTTTTTGACCTTTTATCTCTAAGTATGACCTTGACCTTTGAGGTACGGCTGTGGGTCTTGCGTGTAACACTTCGTCACATTATGGTTAACATTTCTGCCAAGTAATATTTAAATCCATCCAGGAATAATAACAAAGTTATTAATTGGACACAGGAAAGACCCTTTTTTGACCTTTAACCTCTAAGTATGACCTTGACCTTTGAGGTACGGACCTGAGTCTTGCACGCAACACTCCATCACATTATGGTTAACATTTCTGCCAAGTAATATTTAAATCCATCCAGGAATAAGAAAGTTATGGAGGATAAAAAAATTTGTGGACGGACAGACGGACAGACAGACGGACGGACAGAATGATGCCAAGTAATATTTAAATCCATCCAGGAATAATAAAAAGTTATGGAGGATAAAAAAATTTGTGGACGGACAGACGGACGGACAGACAGACAGACAGACGGACGGACAGAGTGATTACTATAGGGCACCCACACTTTCAGTGCGGGGCCCTAATAATCAGTAACAGTAACTCTAGCATTGAAGAGTATTTTAATAACAGATATAGAAGAGTTACCTAACCTGATAGTAATTAACAACCTTTGAGACTGTTCAAAAGTGGTCTTTAAGACCACTTTTGAACAGTCCCAAAATATGGTCTCTGACCAGAGGACACTGTATTCAGAAAACGCAAAGAAAGAATAACCCCAACCTACTAAATAAGCGATTTGAAGCAGAATTTGTGTTAATTTTAGGTGGTCTTAATAGCTGAATTTTACTTTACATCACAGCTTCAATAACTTGAACACTGATGATATGCTGAACTGACTTTTCCACCATTTTTCAAAGGAAGCCAACTTTTGGGACTTCTCGTATACTTTCCTATAAAGTAAGCCCCGCTGAAAAAAAAAGGGGTCTGCTCTTAAAGGAAAGAATTTGCTCCTCAGGAGCAAATTCTTTCCTTTACGAGTTGACCCCTATTGATATGGGAGACAAAAATACTTTTGCAGGAGTTGCCTCCCCTGAAAGTGTGTCCAATCCCCTTAATTCAAACTTGTTTATGAGTCTGTAAAGAACTGACTCCTTTCTAAGAAAGATATTACCACGCCTGTTTGTAAGTCCTTAGTCATAAAATATCATGATACCTGTTTGTAAAAGGAACTTGCATTCATACCTGCATGTATATATCAATGCAAATGTACACAGGTATTACTGTTTGTTTAACAGCCCCCGCCCATTGGGGCTTGAAGAAATATATGGGCTGCATGATGCTTCAAGGCAGAGCTAAAACCCACCCGCACACGAGTACTGGTAAACTGCTTAGAGGATCTAAGCCTGCCAAGGCAAAGCAGAGTGAGTCGGCCCGTCCATGCTTATATACTCTATTGGTTTCATTGGGCGACAGGGCTTGAGATGTCATTTCATCTCAATGTCGGGTAAAAGTCCCACAAAATTGGAAGCAACGTCTCGAAAATGACCTTTACAGTGTTGACGGGGAAGTTAAACCTCAAATCAAACCAAACAAACAAAACTGTTTGTTTAAGCCTTAACATTATACGATTACCAGTTAGACTGGTTGGTCAGATCTTGTCAGATACTCCAGAGGACTCAATTCTTTCCAGAGTTCCAGATATCCATATTTTTTTTCTTATTTTATGTATGTAGAAAAGGTATGTTTCCGACCGTAAAACTGCCGATTTACCTCCCTAAATGACAATTTTGAATACATTTATCTCCTTAATCAGAATCAATAATCATTTTGTTTAAGAAATAGATCAGCTCTAGCTGTGATTTGTTGAGTAATAAATCACAGTTTGGAGGTCAGTTGTAATGTATACAAATCACGAGCGCGTAGCGCGCGTGATTTGTCTACTTTACAACTGACTGACAAACTGTGATTTATTACTCAACAAATCACAAACTAGAACTGATCTATTTCGATTCTAACAGGCTGAAAATCGGCAATAATGTTGTTGGTTCCTTCAAAATCTCACAACTTTTCGCCATTGTTAGAAGAAGTCCCGCTAAAATTATCGACTGAAACACATGCATTTATATCCTACCCTAACGATTTCGATGCGAGAAAATGACGTTACACCGTCTAACGTCAAGGAAATCGACTAGTGACGTCATAAATTGGGAATTTTAATGACGTCACTCGTCACGCTCTTCCCAGCTGTGATTTGTTGCAGAATAAAACACAGTTATTGTCCATTGTCTATATAGGCGCACTGTGTTAGAATTTTGTTTTTGGAGTTTATGGACTCCATAATCGAGTATCCAGTTAACACTGCCATCCTTAATCTATTCCCATTTAAACTACTGTAATGATCCTAAGTATGGGGACAGAAAGGTCTGTCAGAGCAAAAAGAGTAGACCCAGATCAGACTGCTCCTTCAGGAGCAGTCTGATCAGGGTCTACACTGTTTTGCATTATGTCTGCACCTTGTAGGATTTCTACAAGAACTCTGTTGTGGAGATCCACATAACCTTGTGTATCCCGTTATATTTTGTCAGGATCAACATCATATTATTAAAGTTTGTTTGTTAGATTTGATGTTTAACGTCCCCGTCAACACTGTAAAGGTCATTTTTGAGACGTTGCTTCCAATTTTGTGGGACTTGTACCTGACAAAGAGATGAAATGACATCTCTCAAGCCCTGTCGCCCAATGAAACCAATAGGGTTAATAAGCCTCGGCGGTCCGACTCGTGCGCACCACTTTGCCTGGGCAGGCTTAGATCCTCTAAGCGGTTTACCAGTACTCGTGTGCGGGTCAGATTCAGCTCTGCGTGGAAGCATCATGCAGCCCATATATTTCTTCCAAGCCCCGATGGGCTGGAGCCATATATTATTAATTCCTCCGCCCATCGGGGCTTGGAGAAATAGATTGGGATGCATGGTGCTGAACACAGAGCTTAAACCATCTGCACATGAGTGATGGTAAACCACTTTAACAGAAGGT